>PVKP010031270.1:0-27111 GCA_004027715.1 Plecturocebus donacophilus | reverse complement strand
CTGATGAGGAGCTGCGATCCCCTGTAGGAGGAGAGGCATTCTGATTTCGGGTGTTCTCAGCCTTTTTGCACTGGTTTCTTCCCATTTTTGTGGATTTATCCACCTGTCGTCTTTGTAATTGCCGACTTTCAGATTGGGTCTCTGAGTGGACGTCCGGCTTGTTGGTGATGAAGTTTTTTCTGTTTCTTAGTTTTCCTTCCGAGGGCGCCCCTTCCCCACAGAGCTGGGCCTTCCCGGGTTCAGCTGTGCTTCTCAGTCCTCAGCGCTTCCAATTGTTGTTCTCCTTGTGGGGATGGGACCAGCGGAGCCTGACTAAAAGGGCACCACCTAGTCCCGCACACTCTGCACCGAGAAGCGCCGTGCCGGCCAAAAGAGTCGCGCTGGCGACCCGTGTGGCTCCCTTGCCAGGAATCTCCCAGTCCGTGGGCATCAAATATTCGTCTGCAACTGCAGCGTCCACTCGCTCTCTGCGCCCTCACCGCGAGCCACAATCCCGAGCTGCTGCTACACGGCCATCCTGGATCTCTCTCCGCCTGGTGATGAAGTTTTTCGGTTTCTTAGTTATCCTTTGGCGGACGCCGGTTCCCCTCAGAGCCAGACCTTCCCGGGTTCGCTGTGCTTGCTGTAAAACTCTCAGTCCTCAGCGCTTCCAATTGCTGTTTTCCTTGTGGGGATGGGACCAGCCGAGCCCATCCGTCCCTCATACTCCACATTGGGAAGCGCCGCGCCGGGCGCCGGCAAAAGAGCTGCGCTGGCCAAAAGAGTCGCGCTGGCGACCCGTGTGGCTTCTCTGCCGGGAATCTCCCGGTCTGTGGGCAACAAAAATTCGTCAGAAAATGCGGCGTCCACTTGTTCTCTGCGCTTTCACTGGGAGCTACATTCCTGAGCTGTTGCTAATCGGTCATCTTGGATCTCTCTCTCCCAAAGGTTTTTTTTTTTAATGCACATATTCAAAATTAGGAATGATGAAACTTTCGTCATACAACTCTTAGAATTTGTGAAATTCTCCTTTGGCTTTTCAGACAAGAGAATTGTTTAACTTAGGACAACTTCTGAGATTCTTCTTAGAAACAAAAATAATAAAGGGTATCAGTGCTTCAGTTTTCTGGAGCTGAGTCTAAAAATGTAACACCCCTCTCCCCACCCTTGGAATAGCCACAGAAGTTTTCTGACCAAATATAACAGAATCTATACCATGGTGGTACCTGCAATGATTTAAATTATACTAAATTGTATTTTGAGGAAATTACTGTATTCCCCTTTCAATTCTACTCTAAAACTTCTGATTGTCTTGACAAGAAAAGTGGTTTGAAGATGTTATGTCTTCTATAGCTCCTTGTAACTGAGAGATCAGATTTGAGACTCAGAGCTTTCCTCAAGCCATGCCATCTAACTTGGACCCAATGACGCTGTTTTCCATCCTGCTTCTTTTTATAGGCTACCTTCTATTTGATGTAAGTGAAGCCGATTTAATATTTATGTCAGTGTCATAATTTGTCGATTTTTAAATGCACTTAACGTACAACAAAAATGCACAGACCTAAAAAAACTACGAAATAAATGTGAGTGAAAAATGCTTCCAACAAGGAAAAATGTATGCCAGTGGAATTCGACTCACTGAAGTTTAAGGAATAGCTTAAAGACTACAGCAGTCATAAAATCTTGAGGTTCAAAGGTTCTGTAGACCTTGGAGTTTGAGACAAATTTCCTTTGTTTTATAGCTAGAGAAACAGACGTTGGGATGTTAGGATCTTGTACAGGGTTACCACAGGTTATGTTTTCAGACTCAGCTTCAAGATAAGAGAAGCACTGGTAGGTCTTCTTATTCCATATCACTAAGAGTCTCAGAAGTTGTGGGAGAGTCACACAGAACTAAGCACTACTTTGTGACTTAGCAAGACTCAAGGAAGACTCTAATTACCAAATGCCAAATTCAAATGATCTCCTCATTTCTGATTGCAGTTGAATATTCTTGAACTTTTTACTCGGGGCAGCCATAGAGACAGAGAGGGGATTACAAAAGGTAGGGAGATGGGGGGTCATCAGGTGGATAGAGTCTAGCCTGCCTTATTGTAAAAATGCCAAAGCTAATTTTGATGATTGCTTTAGTGATATAATGATAACCAAGATTAAAGCAAGCAGGCGTCCACTTTAGGATATGAGAACTGGAATTTTAGATTTCATTATAAGATTGCCATCTCAACAAAATAGTAATATAATGGCAATGGATTTCCATTTTTTCCCCATCTCAGTTGAAATATTATCTCATAAATATACTTTGATACCAAAGACATCTCTCAATTTTATGAGCGTTCTATTTTATTCTTATGCTGATTTATCCCCAAAATATCTTTTTGATATACAGCCTCAATATTCTTGCCAATGTCCATGACATCAGCAATCAAAAATAGCATTTTTAAATGTCTTTTTCACATACAGTTCTAAGTTACCCAAAAAAGAACTGCTTAGTGCTCACTGAAACTTTCTTATAGCATTACCAAGAGACATTTGTGGCTCATGTAGCTAATTATTACAAGAGGGTGGCAAAAAAGCATCTATGAAAGGGGTTAACTTCACCCAGTGCTATTGTGAACTGAAGGAAGAGAAAATAGGAAGGGAACTAATAAAACAACACTAGAACAACACTAGAAGGAAATGCTGCTTTTTCCAAATTATATTTTTAGGAAATTAAGGTTCTGAGACCATGTAGCTAGAAAATGACAGAGCTCTGTGTCTCTCTATCCCACCAGTCTCGGAACCCCACAATTTGAATTTCAGACCAATCCCATATGGGTCAGCCTTCCCAGGCCTTGGAAGTGTTTTACTCACCGAGTCTGTTAGATACAAAGGTAGTGATCAAATGTCATAATCCATGAGGTTCATTTAGTTGAACAGGAAGAAAGCAAAGAATCTGGGATGCAAATGCCCTACACTAACTCAGCTTATGTGGGCCACACACATGGAGAATGATGTCAAAGAGCTCATGCATAGAAGGAAGGCAATGGTGGCCATTGGCTCTGATTCTGATGGAGAAGGAAGCCACTATTACCTGGCACACCTCAGGATTTTTAGATTGGTTAGGTATGCTTCATTTTAAATACTATTCTAGAGCTTCATTTTTTTTTTCCAGTTTCTGGAGTCACTTCTACATTATTATGAGACTTTTAAAAAACTCATTATTACTTTAGTTATTAAAACTCCTAACAAACAACCTGAAATTCTCCTGGTTTGTGTATCATTTCTTCCTATATCAAGTAGGAAAAAATATACCTATATCACTTTAGTGAAACTCTAGCTCTCTGAAATATTGTTGTTAAAAAACTAGTTATCAGGTTAATAACTATGGTTTTCCTCTAGACAGTATGTTTAAAAATCTGAATATATTTTGATATTCAGAAGATAATTTTAAACTACTGTAATAGAATAAATGAAGCTTTGAAGTATACAAGCAGCACTGACTGTAAATAGTTCTAATAGTATTATACTGATTCAAGCACTGTGAAAGTATTTTCACTAGATGAGTCACACATTCCAGTAAAGTCTTCTTTTGCTATATATGTTATCATCTAAAAACACTGACCAAGATACAGATATGATTGTTCTACCCAAAGTATGAACAGAATTCATGACTATTTCTCTTATCACAGTGAGCAGATACTAAAGTTTCTTCGAGTAAATGTGTAGTTGGATGATACTTCATACCGTATCTGAGAATCTGGAATGCGAATGCCCTACACTAACCCAGCTTATGTGGCTCACACACACAAAGAACGATGTCAAAGGGCTCACATGTAGAAGGCAGGCAATAGTGGCCATCAACTCTGATCCTGATGGAGAAGGAAGCCACTATTACCTGGTATATCTTGTGATTTTAACACTTTGATGACCTTTGTGGTGGTTCTATAGGTGGCTCTTTTACCAAAAATGAATATTTTTTTAAGAAAGTGGTATTGCTTTCCTCTATGATTCATTAACTAGTGCAGAAATATGCATTTTTTTCAGCAAATGCAAAGAAGAAAAAGTTAGAATCTTCAGCATGTAGAATAAACAGATTTTTTTTCCTGAATAACGCAAGATTCCCTTATTACTCTAATGTCTAAAGAAGCTGCTGCCCTTTCATTTTAATGTGAGAGATACATAATTTCATTGTATTCTTCAAGGCTGTCAGATCATAAACAAATTGCCTTTGATAAAACATGCTTTCAATTTCTCCAGTGTAATGTTTAGTTTTCATTTTCATAAGAGGTTGTTTATTTTGATGACTTGAATTGGTTGACTAGGATGTCAGTGTCTGGTACTCATCAGTAAAGATTGTGGACTGAGTTAAAATTCAGGAGAGCATAGGTTACTATCAAATTTATTATCCATAAATACTGTTCTGTTTTTAATACTTGAAAATCAGGCATAACAGGCCATTTGAGTAAATACTTTGTGCACTATTCTTCCCTAAAAATCACTTAAGTATAAAGACAATTTGGACAAATCCCGGAGTTTCAACCTCTAGAATTCCTGCTGCTGTATCAGTTACCTTTGACATTTCACTCTCCTGACTGTGTGTGTGTATATGTGTGTGTGCATACATCCACACACACACACACAGACACACACACACACGTGCACACACAATACCTTTCTCTCTTACCCTATCATAAGGCGGATTTCCAAAGAACTTTATATTTTTTTAAAAATCCCCAATTACAAAAAGAGTATATAAACATCGTAGAAAATTCTGAAAATACCAAAAAAAAATCCCAAAAATTATCTTTGTTAATTGCCATGTTATACTCCTTTGTCCTCATCTATTTAAACCTCATGTATTAATTCTCACCTGAAAAGCTGTTCTGCTGTATCTTGGTTCACCAGTCTGGTCACGTATTCGCAGTGCTGAAGCAGAATGACCCAGGCTACCCTAATTTGGAGTGGTACTGTGCATTCCTCTCCAAAGTCCTTCCTCGCTTCCAGTCAGCAATTAAGTAAACAGTGAACTGCTACTGCATGCTGGACACCGTGTTTAACACTGAAAGCACATAGCCGAAAAATGCAAGACCCTAACTGGCAGATATAGACTCATTGAGAAGCTGCCCCAGCAAGGGTATGGTTGATCGTGGGTGGGCTCATGCTTGTAGAGAGGGAAGCCTGCCTGGAGAGGTCATTTGAGTGTCCTTGTCATATTAAAGGCAGTCAAAGCCAGAGGTTGAATGATATTTCCCAAGAGAGTATGTAAAACACAACTGAGCACAGGACCTGACCTCGATGGAATGATGTTTAAATAGATGAGCTTGCAAAAGAGATAGAAAAGAAGCAGAGAAGTAGTTGGAAAACTAGAGAATGTGACACACAGAGAGCACAAGAAAGAATGCTTCAAGATGGAGGAAATGGTCTATTGGTTCAGACACTGGCAGGAGCTGTTTTATGATGTGATACAGTTGGGTTACAGGATGTCCATAATTAAAATGTTAATAGATATTGGCCAATTTCACATTAGAAAAAGTTATTTCATGCTACATTCCCACCTACAAGGAATAAGAGTGGAGATTTTCTATGGCTTTGCCATTGCTGGATGTTATTAAGGCTACATTTTATAAATAAAAGGCAAAACACAAAATACAGGTTTCATATGTATTTAAATATTAGTATGCTTGAACACTTTTTTCATTTTCTTTACTGGCTACCACTATTTCTTCTGAGAATATCCAGTTCATATAATCTATTTTCCCACCAAATTATTTGTATTATTTTAATGGATTTATCTATATAAACACATTCCATGTTCATTCACAAAGAGGCTTTAGCTTTATGTATCTTTTGCCATAAAGATATTTTATACTTCTTGTTCCGCTTCATTGATTCTTGATTCTACTATTATTTTCTTAAGTTGAAAACCACTTTTATTCTATAAATTCCAATATTTAGATTTTTTCCAGATACACTGTTCTAATGATTTTATTATTTACTCTTATGCCAGTGCCAAAATGTTTTAACCATTTAAACTTGATTAGAATATATGCTGTGTTATTAAGTTGGGTAAGTTCTTTTCTCAAAAATAAATATACTTATTCTCACAAATGAACATCACGTTAATTTGAATCATTTAACTTTTTTCTCTAAATTGTAAACCACAGTCAATATTAATACTTAACTAGTATAAAACTTATCTTCAAAATATAAAATTTAGCAGATCAATATATTGGTATTAAACTACAACAATAAATTAGAATTATTCCAGCTTATATTTAAGTTTAGATAAAAGAAGCTATCTCTGGATGAAAAGCAACAGCAAAATAAAATACCAAAAAAACTGTCTGTGTTCAAATCTTAAAGCACTCAACCGAATGTATAACTACACCAAGCAGAGAAGAAAACAAAGTTACAAAGTCATAAAAAATACATTAAGTTCAAAATCAATTAGAATAAAGCAATAAAGTTATTTGGAACTGCTATATAAATTCTGTTTTAAAATACCAGTTGAACTTACCCAGTATGTACACTGGAAGATTAAATAAAAATATGATTTACAATAAGAGGAATTTATAGTTAAGCAGCATCACATCAATTCCTATTTTCTCCTAGTGTACTTTGATGTTTTCCTTTGCTATTCTTTGTATGGACTTATTTATGTTTCCCCAAAAATAATAATGAAGGAAATGATGAATAAATGAAATTTTATTTTCACCGTAATTAGATTTTCCCTCTAAAATATCTTCTTTTTAAATCATTATGAATTAAACTATAATGTTTCGTTTATTACAAAAGTTCCAGGCCAAGTATGTTAATCCTTTCACAGGAAATCTCAGGACCATTCTAGTAATAGTTATGTCTACACAACCTTTGCCAATAGTTTGAAACATGACTTTTGAGGGGGTACACATGATGCACATCTTTGACTTGTGGAGATACAGTAAATTTGACGACTTCTTCCTTGCTCAAATGCTTCATCTATGTGAGTACGTAAATTCTGCTTTTACCCCTATCCCCAAAGAAAGCGAATTTTCTTACCTACTAACAGATGAATTACATAAATTATTTCATTTAATCTTCAGGATAACCCTGCAATCTGGGTATTAGTACTCACACTCTACTCGACGGCAGTGAGTCTACCTACCTTAATCACGGTCACAGCTGACATGGAAACTCAAATCCAGTTTCTACCACTTACAGCCAGGATAAACATTATGTTCCCTGCTCAGCTTCATTGTTTTCTAAATCAATGTAATTTTTTTTTTCCTTCTGTATTCCAAGAATTAGCAAACTACAATCTGCTGGACAAATGTTACCAGATGTTTGTTTTTATAAATCTCATATTATTGGAATGTGATCACACCTTTGTTTACATATTGACCCGGAGCTGCTTTTACAACACAACAGCAGGGTTGAGTATCTGTGACAGAGACTGTAGGGTCCACAAAGCCTATGTATTCACGATCTGGTCCCTTGCAGTTTGCCACCTTCTGCTCTATACCATCTACATGTTAGCAGAGAGAAAATAAGACATTCTATCTCTATAAAATATTGATAAAAGAATAATTTATAGACTCATTTTTACATATAGTATGATTCCATTTTTGGAAAACATATAAATATTGGTTTTTATGTGCATATAATAAATACTTAAATTCATATCCCAAACTATGGTTATATTTGAAGTGTTAGATTATAGAGAACTTCCATGTTTTTCAAAATATTTGTTCAAATGTATTTACTTCTTCTTTTGTTACTTACCAGGTATGGGTGTTAGGGCAAGTTACTTCATCTCTGCAGTACTCTGTTCTATCTGTAAAATAAGTGGCTGGATTAGACAGTCTTTCAAATCCTGTTTAATTCTAACATTCTACACTGTATTTAACACCACTACTCAATTTTCTTATATAATTTAATTTTGATAACTATTTTAATAGGAAAAGAAATTTGCCAGGGATCCCCCAACTTAAGATTTTCAATTTACCATTTCTAGTAGAATGTCATCTTCACTGACAACTCACTTCTTTAAGATTCTGTCAATGTAAACTCTTTCAAGAGAAAAGTCACAGGAACTCTGAGGTGCCACCACATTAATCGACCTAATATAAGAATATATTTCTCCTCAGAGATGACAGCAAACTTTGATTTGAGGGGACAAAGGAACCAATAATTCCCTGCCCTGATTTTGCTTGCCTTCTTTAAATGGGAGTTTTTGTTGTTGTTTCCATTCTATTACTTGTATTCTTTTGTAATTTGTTGATTTGGTTTTGTAAACAGCATCACCTTGAACTTTGTCTTCACAATGTTCATATCCTAGAAGCTCCCATTTCTTCTAAATTTGATTGTTTCTAGTTTTATTTTCAAAGCAGCATTACAAATCTTAAAGCATCATTAAATACGTATTCTAATTTCACATGAAATATAAAGCACAGAACACTGTTTTTTAGTCATTTTATGACTACTAAAATGACAAAAGTTAAAAATCAAAACAAGTACCTAGTAAAAGTGAGGTATGATGAAAGTGGACATGTTTCCAGCTAGTGGAAGTCTATATCAGCATGGGTTGTTTTTTTTTTCAGGGGATCTTTTTCATCATATATCCAAAGCCTCAGGAGTTTAACCAAGCAATTTCACTTTTAGGAGTATGCCCTGAGGAAATAATTAAAAGCAAGGAAATATATAGGCATCCAACTATTTATAAAAATGAAAAACTGGAAACAAATGTACATAAATAGTGGCTTAGGTTAACTCAACTGAGATGCAACAATGTAATTAAATACTATGTACCCATTAAAACTGTACTATAAAAAATGTCAAATATGGAAAAACTCTCATTCCAAAAAGTGGAAAATGGTTGTAAAATAATGTGTATAGTCAGATTTCTTGTACCAATGCATGTGTTAGAAACTGACTGGGATGCTGGCCAAGACATTAATACTGGTTATCTCTTGGTGGTAGAATTGTGGGTAAAATGTTTTTTGGATTTTTTGTGACTTTCAAGTTTTCTGCATTGATTACATATTATATTACCATAGAATTATTTAGGAGCTATAAATTACAAATATAAAAATTATTTTCAAATGTCTAGATTATATTCACTCACAGGGACATATCAAACATATATAGGACCAATCATTTTAATAATTAAAAAGTCATGTCATTTTAATGGAATCCAATAACAAGTTTTTTATCAATTGCGTAACAATTGGTTGGTTTTTGTTTGTAGAGGAGAAAATTAAATTAGTAATAATGAACAATAAAGAAAGACAATAAGATCATCCACCCCCTCGTGCTCCTCCAATTTTATGTCTTAGGACACTGTTTTTTAATTTCAAAGATTTTATTTTATTAAGTTGTAGTAATTGTACTTATTTGCTTTTTACTTGGTTTTGGGGATGCCTACCAAAGGTTTATGAAGGCAGGAATCGTATCTTATTGGTTGATTTAGTACAGATTTCATATTTGTTCAATGGGCAGAGATAAAAGAACAGAACTGTGTAAGCTTTATACAATCTTAAAACCAAAAGTCATTAGATTGTTCAAGTCCTTTAACCTATAAAGACCAAAAGCTGCCAAAATCTCCCCTGAACTTCAACACTTGGAGATTATACAACCCAACCAGACAAAGGCAAAGCATACTATATCAACATCCAGGATATTATAAAAATCAAGACCATTAATCTTTACGACTGAGGGAAAGCTAACCTTCTTTACCTATACTGCCATTATTTAATTTTATGCCTTTAAAAGATTACATCTGATAAATCAGCCATAATCACAACTTTGAACTCCAAATATAATTAACCAAATAGCAACCCAGTGCCATTTAGGCGAAAGTTAATGGACAGGAAGTTTATGCTCTAAAGTCAATTTTTATAACCTAAGCAAAGTGGAAGTGCAGTACATAATTAAATATTGGTTTGGGCAGCCTGAAGAGGGGAGTAGTTTAATTCAGGAAAAAGAATCAAATATAATGCTAATTGTTCAGAAGTATATCTTTGTATCACCTATAAAGACAGGGTATCAAAGCAAATCAATAGTGTAAACAGTCTGTTTTTTATACAACTCTCTATCTATCATTTTTATCTAAGTAATAATTCAATTTATTTAAGAGCTCTTTTAGAAGACTTTATTGGTTAAGTTCTAAATACACTATGATAAAAAAATTAATGTCTTTTAAAATAATTGATAGTTTAGCTTTCTCAATCATTTGGAATAGTCTTCTTCTAGTAAGTTTGAATAAGGGCTCATCATATTCTTAAAATATAAAAGCAAGCATGAGGATAAATCAAAAGCCAAGAAACTGAAACAAAAGAAGTCCTTTTCATTTTTCCTTTGAAGCTGTTCTCATCCCATAGGGTCCGCAAATGAGTAAGCCTTTCCTATGCCAAGTCTTTCAAAGCAAAAACTGGAAGTGGGAAGTTACTCAATTAGCTGGCATATTCAGTCAGTGAGGCAAGCCAACGTAGATTAATTGAGGCTTTATTTTTGTATCTATTTTTGCATATGATTTTCCTAAGAGATAGGAATTTAAAATTCAGTCTCAAGGACAAGTATTTTGTTCTTAATTTTAAGTGTGAAAAAATGGCCAGGATACTGAAACCCAACTCGCATTCTCAAATATAATTTGAAAAATTATGGAGATAACCACAAGTCCCTTAACCATGGAGCATCTTATGTTAAAGTCATAATGGAAACACAAGAATGCTTATTGCAAAAGAATCTTAAGATTTTATTCCTGACTGGCTTATGATTGCCAACAAGAGCTGGTTTGTGTGTTCAATGCCATAAGCATAGAAGATTCAGCAAAAATACTTACACTCTTTAAATAAAACAGTGGGACCATTTAGGCTCAGCCCATAAGCTTCAAGACTGACAGTTAAGACTTTGAGTGATCTACCTGATTAACGATGATGAATCATGGCAGAAACCCCAAGGATGTCCTGGTACATGGGAAAAATACTGGGGAGTACCACCATGAAACACAACTTTTGAACACCTAACAATGAAGACTCATACACTAACCATATGGTTTACTTCAGGGCTTAGTCATTAGTGCTACAGTCAATCAATTTACACAGACTTTAGTGGGTCACTGGTCATTAAGGAAATTTTTCTCTAATGATTCTGAGAAGGGGCAAAGGAAGGATTGTATCAAGACAGTCGTTTGTCTTTAAGAGACAACATTATATTTTGCTGAATAATTAAAAGAATTCTATCCTTTCAAAATGCTGATTGCAAAACTCTCAGCCAAAACAAGGATTAAATTCTCTTATTATATATACAAGTATATATACATAGATATATTATATGATACACTGGGATACATACAAGTATATAAATTCGATATATACTAAAGATTTCATTATAATGAAACTGCTACTAAAAGGATCTATTGCTCTGGGACAGAGTCCCAACTTCTAAACATGTGGCAAGAGTCCAGTGGATTTAAGCACTCTTCTCCATATTTGCTTTCTGTATTCTAGAAAGTTTTCTTTTATTGTCCAGATGATATTTATGTACATATTAAGGTCATATTTTTAAACATTCAGTGTTGCAAACTGATAGACTACTGGGCAAATTGTGTTCACAAAATATAATTTTGAGCCAGTATTCTTCAAGATTGAGTTTTATTGCTTTTAGATGGAAATCTCTCTGGCTTTCCAGAAGCTTTTCCCTTCCCTGCTGCCCTACACCCAGCCATTTGGAAGCTTTCTCTCACTGAGGTTATCTGCTTGGCCTCTGAAGGCAGCTGAGATAGCTACTCTGCTCCTGATTTGTTTTCCTAATTTAGACTGCCTAGTATGTGTTGATTCTCTTTGACCAGCCTGTTACCAGCAGGAAATAGATCTCTTGACCCCCTGAAACCTCTCCCTGCACACTAGGCTCTGAAACAAGATGACACTAAGAGTTGGGCATATTTCCCAGCATGGTAATAGTGAGTTCTTTACTGTTGGTACAGATTGGTTAGATTAAACTCTGTTCCCACAGCATTTAATGATAATCATGGAATATCTAACAATGACTGATGTGGCAGATGCTGTCAGATCACTGCCCACATGTCCCCAGATCCCTTTACCATCTTAGCACATGCCAGCTCCCCATGCACTTTCACTCCCAACAGCCAGCACCTGTGACTTTTTTTTTTGGAGGCTTGCCGCAGAGCGGAGGTTTAAATGCACCAGCTTCCTGGTTCCTGGTTATAATGATTCTGGGGCATGCCCTACCTTAGTTCCAGAGCCCTGGACAGGATGAAACCAAAGTTACTCTCTACGGAACTTTGCTTACTACTGTCCCTTCATTGGCCTCCTCTTTCTAGTCCCACTCCTCCCCATTTCTTCCTAATAACTTTTACCCCAGTCTTCATCACAAGATCTATTTTCTGGAGAAACCTACTTAAGACACCTAGTTCCCCGAATTTGTAAAGAATAAAGATAATGGGTAGCCAACTCTTCCAGAGACCCTGTAGTTTCCATAAAACAAAGTAGCATAACTCAAGTTGGAACTTGTGCAAATAATAATAGGTGCACCATCTATGTACATATATTGTTCTTTCAATTCTTAAGAGTCCTCAGTACATAAATCAGTTACACAATGATGCTTGTTGTTGACAGCAGAATTATTCATTGAATACATTCATGGTACTTGGCAGGTACTCATGACAAGCCAAATTTGCAATGATATTCAAAAATATCTGTTGCTATCAATGAACTATAGGATACTTCACAAGGTCAGCTTCATCTTCCTTTTTAATTTACCAAATGACAGAATTAATTTACAAATCCAAATCCCAAACCTCAAAATGGTTGTGTATTTTAAGTTTAGAATAACATTTCTGAAACTTTGGCTTTTAATTTGTTAGTCTTGAGAATTGCTTTTGAGCAAAAGCAGAACGAATAAATGCTAATAATATATAAGTCCCCGGTTCAGAGACTGGTGTTACAATTTTTTAATACATGAAGTATTTAAAGACAGATGAGACAGTATGGCAATTTAGTTCAGAATGCACGATTATTTTATTTTCAATATTAATTGCTTTTGTCTCTCAATAAATGACTCTGTAGGAAGTGGAATTCAATTTCATTCATTTTCAATAATCGAGATTGCTTTGAACTAGCTCAATAACTCTCAGCTCCTCTTGGCCTTCAATAGATTGTTAGTGGTAGCACATAAATAATCTGGGTTTTCTTTTCAGATTCCTAAGCAGGGCTGTCTGGCCTTTGGCAAAACAGCTAGGTAGACACAGTTTGTGCTCCATGTTTCCAGCTCTTTTGCTATGCCCCACTCAGTATCCACAGTTTCCCTGCATCTCAGGCTTCTCCTGCTCCCTCTTTCCCCTCAAGGACAAGTGCTAGGAAACATTTACATATCCACTGTTGAGAGTCAGCCTCTCTGACTTCACCCATCCTGTGCCTTCCATCTGAAATAGCTTTTTGTCTTCAAATCTGAATATACAAAGTGAGATCATGGCTCACGCCAACCACCACCATCTCCACAGAGCTCCTGCGGACCTCTCCAGGTAGAAGAGGGCATTCAGCTCCCTCAGGAGTTGGCTGTATCTCTCCTATGCTTCTTCATCTCCCTACACTGATTTCGAGGCATTCACATGCCTCCCCCAACTGGTACGCACTCAATTTCTTAAGGGTATGAATCACAAGCCATTCATCTGCTTATTTCACATAATGCTTAGTTAAATTCCCTATCAAAAATCTTCTGAATGAATAAATGAACCAATGGATGAATGAATGTATGCATATTTGGTTTAAGAGAGACTTGTCTATCGGTCTACATTTTAGTCACATAAAGCTACTTCTTTCAACACAATTCTCACTAACTCACCTCAGAGCCTTTGTTTATCCATAGGTTTTAGCTTTGATCAAGCTGTACTGGAACTGTGTCCACATGGACTCTCCTCCCAACCCCCATTAAAACAAGAACTCCTCAAGGGCAAGGACAATGATCCACATCAGGCTCAGGGTAGGAGCACAGCCACTTTTGTAGAATGAATGGGATTACAATGCCCTGTGATTTCCTACGTTCCTTTCCAAAGATACATTTCAAAGGATGAGTACAAGTAGGGCATTTCATGGACCACTGTGTCTGAGGTCACATTCTTAGGTCAGTAAGGAAGAGAGATGTTAGCCTTCCTCATAAACCCTAAACTTGCTCCAGTTTCATAACTGATTTGGGTACTCTACAGAAGCTTAAAATTTTTTCACCTAACATTCAAAGCAAAGCGATTTCCAAAAGCACTAACCTATCAGAACTCCATTAACATTTATGGAACACTTGGGCTATATTTATTGTCCTGAATGTTCTTTGTATTCATTTGCATGTCACTTTCGAGAGTATTGTGACTGTTTCCCTCCATAGCTTACAGATGCCTAGAGGAAAGGACATCTGACTTTTAAACCAAGGTTCTGGTTGGAATGGCAATGCAAACATTGCATTTGGGTCTTAGGAGCTGCTGCCAAGGATTCAATTTAGTTCAACTCAATAAACAATCTACTGTGGACCTGCTAAGCAAAGGAAACTGCATTTGGATTAAGGGTGTGTCAGATATAAACGGAACCCAATTCTTACCCCTAGGAAAGCTTGCAGTCTTGTGAGAGAAAAAGACAGGTAAGTGACCATGTGTGATACGAGGCAGAGGCTGGACGTTGTAGCAGATTTTCTTAAGAATAAGTTGCTTAATGTGATTGTATGAAGGGATAAAGCTAATTATCACCATCAAACCTTGTCATAAGTCACATTCCCATATAGTCCAGGGGTGCCGTTATTTACTAAGTTAATATGTGCCTTCAATTGCTTAAAAACTATAATCTCTCCCCTCAGCTGATTCCCCTTCTTTTCCCTTTTCCTTCTTAAGAATGCTTTCCAATTTTCAATGTTTCAATTAATTTTCCATGTTTCACTCTGAACTCGTATCTCAACTAAACTGGAATGTCCCCAACCTATAAACATGCTATTAAAAGTTGATCCAGGCAACCAGGAGGAAGGTCAGTCTCATTGCTTCTGCCAAATTATCTTTGCTCTCAGCATCTCACCATCTAGAGTGTTTTCTACATTTTTTCTATGACTCTGTTTTACCGCTCACTTGTGACCCCACTTTTACTTCTCCTGGCTTCTCCTGTCACACCCAATAAGTCACATACATATTTCTAGATGGAGAGCACAAAATTACCTCTGTGGTAAGGGAAGAATGCTTCAGGATAAAGATAAGAGAATATAAATGTTAAACTGCAATCTTCCTTACTATTTTCACCTGAAGAACATCCTGCAGGAGGTAACCTTCAGGAAAATACTTTCAGTTATAATCTAACTGCTGCTATATGGTTCCCCATCTAATCCATCTAAAAGAGTTAAGACATTTCCTACCCTATTTGAGATTTTTATTTGTCATATAATAGGAAAATATATTTACTTGTATTTAAATTTTAAATGAAGAAAAAATAATTTTGAGTATAGTATGTCCCAAATATTGCACAGGATATACTTATACTAAAATGAGTTTTCTTTTTACTCATCCCCACCCTCAAACGTATTTTCATATACAATTCAAATTTACTTTGGTGTCCTGTATTTTTATTTGTTAAAGCTAGCAATTGTATGTCTCTGTATCTCAAAATTGAGTTTCAATGAATCTGTAATAGAATTTGGGAGGCAGTTAGGTGTGATGGTCAAGAGCAGAGGCTTTGGAATCATAGACACAATGGGATGCATCCTCTCTGTCACATATTGTTATAATAATAAAGGCTTTAAACAAATCTTCTTGGGCTCTTCTCCTCAGGACGTAAGATATATACCACTTCCTCTGTCCAGTTTAAGTTAGGTGTAGGCCGATTCGTTTGGCTAGTGAAATGGGTGTGAGGGCCCCTTCCTGTTTTCTTCCGTTAGTGCTCATGAAAGCATATACTGAGATGGAGCCTCCATTAGCCTGGGTCCCTGAGTATCCACAATAAACAAAATATCTTACACTGTGCCTGTAGCATGAGTGTCAAATATATCTGGGAGGTAGAGACAGGATTAAATTAGAGAAATTGCTGGGATAACACAGCTTCTGTGCGAAAGTCTCTTCACCATTTTGGTGCCTGTTTCTTTCACAGTCCAGTTAAGATGCTACCTCCTTCAAGTATAGAAGTAGTTTCTCATCTGCATAAATTCTTAGCTTGGCCACATTCTCTTCTCTATCATAACCTTTTCTCTCTGTACTTATGATAGCTTATCTTGACTTATTTTGTTTACACACTCGTCTCATGGTCTTTTCTGAACTGTAACTTTCTGGACATATCTATCCCCTAAGAGCTCACTGCTCCTAATAAAGTATCATTAACAATATTGATTAAATTGAATGTGTAGTCTTATTTTTATACAAGTAACAAAGCTCCATTAGCCATAGAACTTTTTCCTTTACTAATCCAAAGATATACTACTTGATCTTTGCAAATACTTATTCTCCTCTCTTCTCATATTTTCATGCACATCAAAGCGGCTGGATTCCACTTTGGTTTTTAGGCATAAAGCATCTTTAGACAGGTCTTTGAAAGTACTTACAAGCTTCTTTTTTCTTTCTTTCCTTATAACCCTCAGGTCAGGGCCTATCTTAATGCTGGAAACACTCCCTTTCTCCTACAATAACAAATAGAATATTCACAACAACAATTACACCTTTCTATTCCTCCTCCATACATGTATGTACTTTATTTGTGTCTTAATATCCTTGACAGGTGGTTTAAACTCTGCTTTATCTCAGCACCTGCTTTTCCTCTGTGATAATCAGGCATTTTCACTTACAATTCTACTCCTTCCTTTTCTGTGGCCTCACACAGAAAGCCCCATTCTACTTGTGTTAAACATGGCATATTCAAGACATACATTTATTTCTACCTCCTCCCAAAAGCCATAAATCCACAAAGTTAAAGAGAATGAGAGAAGAGATAACAGTAAATGAAAGATGTCAAATTTTTAGAAGCTGGAAAGCATCTGGGAGACTTGGCACACCACAGAGAATTAAAACATTAAACTCTTTGTTGAGTTGAAGAGGAGTAGATGGTCAACAAGAAGCAAGTTCACTTATATGACAGAAATAAATGTATTCCTAGTATATGGCATTTTCATATGTAAGCAGTATTTGCTTATATATGAGTGTAAATAAGTAACTTATAAGTAACTTACATTATTTATAAGTGTTGAATATTGAGTAAATCATAATTACGATATAACTACGTTGGAGAATGGGGGAGCAAAAATGAGCACACAAATGTGACATGAAAGAGTTAAATCTTTTTCTATAATCGGATGCCAGGAAATGACTAAAATGAATTTTTAAAAGTGTGAACAAGTAATTTAGAAATATTGGAATGAAATACAAGAAACTTGCTGAAAAGCTGAAAATGGTTGCCTCCGGGGAGCAGGAATCAGTGGAAAAGGGTGGAGCAGTGTGAAAAGACTTATGGAACTATTTGACTTCTGAAACTGAATACACGTAATACTTTTTCTCTGAAACCAAATCACTTCGCTTGTGACAGGATGTGAGTTAATTTTTTTTTAAATCAGGAGCATTTGGAGAAGTAAAGATTTAATTAGAAGTATTATGGTTCTTAACCCTGGGATTAATCCTTGTGTAAAATACTGACCATTTCATGAAGCCTTTGGTCATAAGGTGATGCAGTGTGTCTTATGTACTTGAAAGCAGCTAACCATGACATAGTAAATGTGCCTTCTAGACTCATTTCCACAGCCACAGTCTGGGAGTCAAGGAGAAGCAGAGATTTCTAGGTTTGATTGTGGCATAGTCATTTCAACATACAATCTTTTGTGTTGTCACACAAAACTCCAAGCCTAGAAAGCTGTCACACCATACAAGCTTGGCATATGCTCTTCCATGTCTCCAAAATACCCCTCCTCACCCACCGAGAAAACTCAGCCTTTAAAATCTGGAGTAAATACCCTTTTCTTCTATGAAACTTTTCTTCCCCAAATAGTTAATAGTGTCCTCTTCCTATGGTAACAGTACTCACCACATCACTAACAACAAATTACCTGTCTACATGTCTTTCCCTTTACTCGACTTTGAGGTCCTTGAGAGAAGTATATTTTGCTTTTTATTCACAATGCCAAAAATATATATATCAAACAGATAGTTTCAGTAATCTGAGCAGTTTCAAATAATTAACTGAAATGTTGATGAAATTTGCAGGGAATCATCCACAGCTGATACATCAGTTTGGATGAGTTGTATCTTCCAGCAAATGTGAAGATGCTAAGCTTTAAATAATATCCTCAATTTTTTATTTCATTCATGTTGTATTATCTTTATATAGTCATTCAGAAGTCTGACACTAATAGGATGTTTTAATTTTTAACACTACATAAAAAGTATATAGTACAGACATACACATCTACAGAGATAAAATACTCAAAGTACATATTCCTGCCTTTATGAATCTCACAGCCTGTTCCAGAAAGTCTCCCACCTTTTTCATGACAAGTACCTCAACTAGAAAAAGAATAGTCACAGCGATATAAATAAGCAAGGATAATTTGCGAGGCCAAAGCATACATATTCTACCATATTCAGTACTGAAATTCCTAGAACCCTAAATTGATATTTGGCAAACTTTTCACAATTCTGAGTCAAGTTATGTGACTGCTAGCATCTGTAGTAGTAGAAGACAGATTTCTCCAGATTTGGCAGATAGACCTGTTTCTTGGTGAGCTTCGGCCTGCCATTCAAAGCCTGTTTCTTGATGAGCCTATTTCCTTTCTCTCAGTTCCTTAGTTCTTCTACAGCCATCCCCAAAGTGTCTCACTGCTTCTTTTGAGATACTTTGACCTAACCTAATCCATAAGACTTCTGCAAATCAGCTGAAAGCTATGGCTCATCTTTCTGTATCAGGGACAATTATATGATTTACTGAAATAAAATTAAAAGTGGCCTTAATTATTTTTTCTATAGAAATGCCTTTTTTAATCCCCTAAAATTATGAAAGTATGGCCAGATAAACCATAGCAATCAGATAAAGACCAAAGAAATCTGAATGTAAGTGCTTTGGCCAGAGAAACCACTAGTTTTCTGCCATCACAAAACTTAATCAGCATACGCAGAATGTCCCAGAAATGTGGACACAATTATAAACATTTTTAGAAAACAACTTGAGTGAAGATGTGTAAGCAAACTTATATAATAAAATAAACCCCTGACAGAATAATACACTCCTTCAAGACAGGACAACATTTTGCATTTATTGACATGTATTCATATAGGAAAGTTATGTGTACTTAATTGAGATATCATATACTGGATGTGGGCCAGGAGAGCACTTTATACAAAACATCAATCAAGGTATAGCTGTTTAGATCAACCAAGTAGGAAATCCAGATTGGTAACTTAGATGGCCCCAATCAACAAGTTAATTGTTTTCCAATCCAGTGCGTTTTACTGAGTAGACAACATTTATACAAAATGAAGAGATGAGATGAGCGATTATCCTATATATCAGTCTGTTCTCAAACTGCTGATAAAGACACCTGAGACTGGGTAATACATATTAAAAAAGAGGTTTAATGGACTCACAGTTCAGCACAGCTGGGGAGGCCTCACAATCATGACAGAAGGCAAAAGAGAAGCAAAGGCACGTCTTACATGGCAGCAGGTGAGAGAACTTGTGCAGGGGAACTCCTATTTATGAAACCATCATATCCTGTGAGACTTATTCACTACCATGAGAACAGTACAGAAGAAACCACCTCCATGATTAAATTATCTCCACCTTGTCCCACCCTTGTCACGTGGGGATTATTACAATTCAAGGTGAGATTTGAGTGGGGACACAGCCAAACCATATCATCCAGCCGCTCTATACAAGTAAAACCACCTGAATAACTCAGGTGAGAAATGCAGATAGACAGTATGGTACAGTGCGAAGAGTAGGTGTTGGAACTCAAAGGACTTAGGTTCAAATTCTTCGAGCCTCTCTGTTTACTTATTTGCAAAAATAGGGAAAACAAAAGACCTACTATATTGAGTGATTGAGAGCACTTAGCATACGCTGAATAGATAGTGGTGATTACTCCAAAATACGCAATTGCCTTTCATTTCCTCATGTGCACAACATCCTCTACTTACTATGAAACACCATGTTCCTTGACTTTGCTCTGATGTCCAGTCTAGTAGATGTGGAGTCTGAGGGAATCCTTTAAAAACTCCTTTTCTTTTTCACAGGTTGCTTCTACATAAACATTTTTTTTAATGAATCCCCCAGCTTTTCCTTATGGATTGTGCCCCTGACCTAATTACATAAGTACCTGATGGGCTGGAACACTTCCAAAAGGCCCTCTTAGGAAAAACAATCTGAAGGGTTTTCTTCTCCTTCTTTTGTAATTACATAATTACTCAGCTGACTAATATGAGTCACCATGTGCCATTCTAATCTCCCAGGCACAAAATAGTTTTATTATTTTCCTTGGAACTACCTAATTACCCAATGGATAGCAATAACTTCTGGGCTCTTTTCTGTAAGTAATCTGTAAAGCTCAAGACAAATTCCTCCAGAAGTCTTTACAAATGGAGGAGAATTTAGAATAATACGATCATTTGCCACATGAGACACTGGAGCTCTTAGTGACAAGGGTGGTCCAATGATACACTGCAAATAAATTTGGAGAAAAATGTAAAGGATAAAATACTGAGGCACATTCTCCCTACTATGTTCTAGGAAATAAGGGTTCCTGAGTCAAAACAGCAGTGGCTGAGTGCACATCTTATCTCTTAAAAAATAACAAGCACTCCTGACATATATGTATTAACTTATAAGTTATATGCACTGCTATGGTTTACCCGCATATTAATTCTTAGCCAAGGTTAATTAATATTTTAATAAAATCTAAATACCAATATAAATTATAGGCCAGGTGGGGTGACTCACGCCTGTAATCCCAGCACTTTGGAAGGCCTAGGTGGGAGGATCACTTGAGGTCAGGAATTTGAGACCAGCCTGGCCAACATGGTGAAACCTTGTGTTATCAGAAAATACAAGAATTATCTGGGCATAATGGTGTGTACCTGCAATCCTAGCTACTCAGGGAGACTGAGGTGGGAGAATCACTTGAACCCAGGCGTGAAGGCTGCAGTGAGCCAAAATCACACCCCTGCACTCCAGCCTGGAGGACAGAGTGAGACTCTGTCTCAAAAATAAATAAACAAACAAACAAATAAATAAAATCTTTCATACCCCAATAGAAGCTTGGATATCTTGTCTTAAAGAGTACTGCCTTCAAGAATATCAAAGTCTTCAAAAGATCTTAAAATTGCTCTATGAATGACTTGTAGTTTCTCAGTCTCTATTCACTTAGGGAATAATTTAGGAGACTGCCTTTTTTGATCCTCTTCTGAAATTTTTCAAAGGCATATGCAAGAAAATTACACAAGCCTTTAAGCATATAGTGTACCCCAGTGTATTTTCTAGGGCGTTCTCATAAACCAACAGGCCCAGTAGTTTTCTCTCCACCTCTCTCTTAACTTCCTTTCTTTCCCTACTTTCCCATTCGTCCCCACAAATGGTGAATTTGTGAAAGCCTCTTTCTGATCTGGGACCAAAAGAGCTGGGCAGTCTCCATGATTTACAAAGCCAACATGTTGGCCTATGCCCTGCGTATGGCAGATTTCTAATAAAAAGAAACATTTATCTAGCTATCGAACAGCCAGGTCTAATGAATATTAAATCTGATCAAGCCATTTTCCAATGCATAATAAAATACTAAGTCATACTATAATTTAACTGTATTTAGAACTGTCCTCCTTAGTTTACATTCATTAAAACAATTCAAGAAAAAGGCTACATCAAATTTTACTTTGAAACTCATACAAATATTAAACCTTAAGAAGTTCTGAAGCTTTGCCAAGGCAGCTGAAGTTAATATGCTTGTAATTTACCGAAGTAACAGATTCAAGTGCATGGCAATGAATTTTGTATTTCAGACTCACAGCTCACATTTTTTAAAGGGTTCATGAGGCATTAGAAAATATGAATCTGAAAAAAACTGTTCAGTCATGTCTGATTGTTCTGGTACATAAACCAACTCACACACTGTAGTAGAAGTAGCAACACTGAAGTCGTTTTGACAGTTGAACACAAACAGAGGCCCCAAACAATGAACACACAGAAACAGGACACTCCTCTGCTCTGGAGGAAGGGAGCCAACAGGCTGTCCATTTACTTAAACCTCTCAGCTACAAACAGTTACCTCGCTTTCTCTCTTGGAAGGGCCTCCCGATAAACCCCCCTCCTGTCCCACTGCAGACCCCCAATCTTCCTCAACCTTGTTAATTAGGGGAGAGAAGAAAGGGAGAGGGAAATCAGAAAGCTCACTGACCTATCTATAAATGCACAACATCTCACTCTCTCCTCCAGGTTCAGAGGTTTAAGACTCTCCTTTCTCCATCAAACAGCCAGGAAAGTTGCTTTTGTGAGAAGGCACTGCACTTTTGCTGTCCCAGCTTTCAGACCGGTGATTTTGTAGAAACAGACCTGATATCTTCCTCTCCTCTCAAACCTCCTGGTATCACCAAACTAACCAAACTATTTAGATTTTTGAAACGTGTCTTTCAGAAGTCATTGGTCACAGTCCATTCCTCCAAGCAGAACAAAAAAATGCCTGGAAGACTTTGATTATAAGGTTGATGATTCCCTCTTCAAGCTATAAACTGTCAGATGTGAACAGGACATTCACTGAGAACAATGGCGATTAATAAAGAGAGACAGGACTGCCGTCTGGGGGAAAGAATGGTTCAAAGATTCCAGGACTAGCCTTCTATAGTCAGTTGGCTATTGTATCCTGTAGGTCCCAATGCTGCTAGGAAGAAGTTCTATTTGGTTGTGGAACCTTTCAGTAATATAAGAAAGACACTTATCCATCTACAAAAAGTTGAGTATCTTCCATTTTCCAGACAGTATTTGCATGGAACAAGACAGACACATTCATGTACTTCCCCAGAACTATTTCATCAAAGTATTTATTATAAGGCAGGCGTGTGCTGGCCATGTACCACAACTCCTAGCACATAGAAACTTGAGCACCAATCCCAGACTCTGATTACTATAACAAGGTCTGATAAGTGAGAACTCAAGGATTTGCTTTTTAACCCTATAGTATACAAAAATAGACTTCCTTCTTTCCTCCCTTTCTTCCTCTCATCAATTTAACATGTATTAATGAAGGGTCTGGATACATTTAGTGGAGTGCTAGTCGCTGAAGACACAACAGTAGGCAGACTCAGATACAGTTCCTGCCTGTCATTTTAAAAAAAGTTGAAACAAGCTGTAGGATAAGTGGGTGAATAGAGAGGTGATTTATTTTTTGGGAAGATGGGGAAATTAACAGGATGTTTGTAGGCTGATAGGAAAGATCTAGGAGTAGAGAGGGTGGAGGGAAAAAAAGTTAACACAAGGCCAATTTCTCATGTTTTACCCCGCTAGGGAATAAGACATTAATGTCAGAATCATACATACATCAAATGTTGCAGCTGTCATTAGTCCTTGAAGGCGAGAAAGGAAAATGTGAGGCCTTTAATAGAATTTTGTTCAAAAAAGAGGGAAGGGTCTATTAAGAATTGACTAAAAGGGTTTTGCTGTTTAATATTCTTCTTTGAACTTGTTTACCTTCTGTTGATTCATTTTCATTTACTTTGAAGGATTTCATTGGACTGAAAGTCTAATTTAAAAAAAGGTGGGGAAGGGAAACTGAGAGGTCTGCAGAGTATCAGTTCCCCAGTCGTCGGGGGGCCTTGCACTCCATATCCACACACACATGGTTTCTATTAAAACCACTGAGAGGTACTTCTGAATAGCATCAACCACACATTTCCTCAATGAGCCACAAAATAAAGTGCTATTAATTCTCACCAATAATCATGAAATGATTGCTTTATTGCATATGTCTAACCACCTATGATGGTCCTGAAGTTTTCTGTCCTTTTATGACCTATGGGTGACTTTGGCATCTTAGAGAGCATACTGAGTAATCACATAAATGCTTAAGGGTGCCTTTGCTTATAAAGTCTAATACTCAGATAAAAATCATCTTGATGTAATTATAAATAGTCTTCTTTTAAAAAAAAAAAATCTGTAACTCCTACTTACCTTTTCTCTCCCTAAACTCCATGGGAAGAATAAGATTTCTTTCTAGAGAAAAGCATTCTTTCTTTTGGAATCTATTAATACATCAGCCCAAATTTTCCTTTTTAAAATTCCAAGTCCTGTTGCAAGATTTTTTTTAAAAAAAATTTATTTTAAAAAAACCACACATTACATTTTACACCCACTCTGACCATTCTCAGGTTACAAGCCTCTGAAGTGTGCTTGGCCTGTTGCCGGTATATTTATTACTATTAATAAATGAGTCACTGGTGTAAGAATGCAAATTTTATGTGGCCCAAGTATAAATGAGCCTGTTAAGAATGGCCAGATACACATTTTATGTGACTGCTAAATAATTATGTCATAGAAATACAGCTTGTGAATTCAACATTAAAAAAGAAATGGATTTCAATAATGTTAGAATGACTATTTGTCAAAACAGGGTTTTGATGAGTTACAACTACTGGGAAAAAAGGGTGAAAGAGAAAGTGATGAGGTTCCAGGGAGAGCAACATGGACACTTAAGTTTACAACGAGAGCCTCTCATACAATGCCCTCTGAAGGTCGCTCCCTTGCCTCACGCCGTTATGTCATGAGGGCACATCCAATTCACAAAACTGCTCTTATACTTTCAGCATTTTCATCTGTGAAGACAATTACTGGATGAGGGATATCTGAAGCTTTGTACATAGCCACAAAACACTGACATCAAAATTGAGAAAATTATAAAAGCAGAGAGTAGAAAGGTGGTTGTCAGGGGCTGGAGAGGTAGAGGAAATGGGGCTGCATTGGTCAAGGGGCACAAAGTTTCAGTTATGAAGGGTAAGTTCAACTTAAAAGAACTGAAAAACTTACTACAGATAATAGGAACTTGGAAATGAACAGACAGATACGATCTTGGTGCTCACATTCACACTGATATGGACATTCAATAACTACACCGTGGGTTACATCGTTGTAATTGTGTTAAGTATTATTCAGTGCCCAACAAGTGGCACAAACCAGAGCTCACTAAAGCAACATTTCCATATCAAGCTGTCCCATCCCATCAGAAGCCTGGATGTTAATTTAATGTCGTATCTCTCATCTGAAGATGAAGTGACAGCTTCAGATAACAAGGCAAGACCTTGATTAGCTGGCTGAAGAGAGTCATGAGCAGACACTGAGTTATTCTGCAGAGCGAAGGACTGTGGAATCAAAAAATGACTGGGTGTTAAAACACTTAGAGCATTATGGAACATTTTAGTGAGACAATGGTCTTGGCTGAGGACACAGTTTCAGAACTTAACCTGCATTCCTAATGTCTTGAATAACACCACTAAAATAAACACTGTGCTTTCATATCTGTTTAATTCATAGACCTGTTGATGAACAAGCAGAGTTTGGGAGAGTTTGTTCAGCCATGCAAAATCTTAAAAACAGTAAAAATTGCTACTAATGTTTAAAATCAGTTTGTATATAAACAACTAGATACCCAGCTTTTTAAGAAAAATGGTAAGCTCTGATAATATTTCCCTATTAGCGTCAACCAGCAGGAGCACAGTGGCATCTGGCTTTCAAGATGGGGATGTGCTGCCCGTGTTACCACAGTCCCTTCCATGCCTGATGCTATTGCTACATCTGGGTCCAGGGGAGCTTCTCGCATTGACCGTTTGCACCGCGCCCTGGGGACAATTGATTTGTAATATCAAGCTTGAACTGCAACACCAATTAAGACAGTCCTTCCTTTTCAGTATTTTACATTCTCCTGTCCCATGGATGCTATATTACCACCTCTACTTAACACCTTTCTTTTCCTTAATTCTGAATTTCTGCGACAGTTCCAACTCCATTCTCAATTATTTGTAAATTTATGCCTTCAATAAATCTTTATGATTTTATACTGGTTGAGATTGGGGAAGGAAAAATAGATGTATAAGGCACAATCTGTGTTCTAAAAACTCCAGAATCTAAGAGAGGAATTTAGAGTTGAGGAGAATAGCAGCGATTAAAAAAATATTCTTAGCTGGAGAACTACATGTTACCTCATAAATTTTGATCTTCTATGTATTGTAGCAGGGCAAGGGCAAGATCTTTTAATTTTTTTCCAATGTCCTCCCACTTAACTATGTTCTCTCATGTCATCCTCTATCTCCCTCCACTAAGATGTGAGACAAGTTATTGCAGTTAAGGAAAAAGACAGAATATTTATTTGAAAGTCAGATCTACAGACCTTGCTTTACGAACTTTTCAAATGAAATTTCTTAAAGATAGATTCGAATACTTAAATGGAAACCTTGAAAAAAACTTGTGAAGCATATGTATCAGTAGAAAAATTAATCCAATATAGAACATTAGGCTAGAAAAGATACTTCTTTTTACAGGTAGGAAATTTAGAGTGGTAAATGACATCCCCCAGGCCTTGGAAACAGTAAGCAATAGCCAGAACTCAATCTCGGGTTTAAGTATCTCCAGATACTTTTGTTATTAAATCCTGGATGGCAATAAAGACCATGAGATAATCCCACCGCCTACCATTTTAAGTTTTAAGGAGAAAGTGAAATTCATAGTAAAATTTTAATCATTCCACACATTCAGTAGATACTTACAGAGTGCCTTTTTTTAATGGCTGACACTGTGCTGGATGATTTCTGTTGATACAGCATGAATGATGCAACCAAAAACTTCTCCCCTCCAAGAGTTTACATTATAGCAATGAGCTGACTTTGAATCATTCAGTCTTATAGGATTCCAGACACACTTAGACCAGGCAGCCTACCCACCTCCTAGGACTATTGTGATTACCTAGTGAGACAATGACTAAGGAAAATGCTTGTTAATTAACATAAAAGGTTCTACAAAGTTTGGCTGTGAATTATTCTTATTGAAACAGAGTCTCGCTCTATTGCCCAGGCTGAAGCACAGTGGGGTGATATTGGCTCACTGCAACCTCTGCAACCTGTGCGACCCCCAGTTGTGGGACCCCAACCCACGGAGGCAGGCACCCAGTAGTCACGAGGCAGGACGCGTGGTGGCC
>PVKP010031269.1:10140-27243 GCA_004027715.1 Plecturocebus donacophilus | reverse complement strand
GCATCTGATTAGCCCTGGTGATGGGTACATGGCTATCAGTTACTCTGTTTCCTGTACTTTTCTGTATTTCAAATGCTTCAAAATTAAACATGTAAGAAAAAACAAACCCAGATCAAACGCCGCCCCTGCCTGATACTCTACAAAGACTTACTTAGTCTTTAGAATCACGTCCAAAATGCTCACCCTGTGACAGAACGAGGACCAGCTGCCCTCCATTCCCGATCTAATGTCACACAGAGCCTGGCCAATCCTTAGGGCTCCCGCACACTGTGCTCCACCCCCCATCTGACGTCACGCAAAACCTGGCCAATCCCTAGGGCCCAGCACTCTGTGCTCCACACCCCCATCTGACGTCACACAAAAATCTGGCCAATGCCTAAGCCCCGGACCTCTGTGCTCCACCCTTCTGACGTCACACGGAGCCTGGCCAATCCCTAAGTTCTGGCACGCTGCACTCCACCCGCCTCTGATGTCATCCAGAGTCTGGGGCCTCCCAGTCTGCAGCTTCTTGCAAATCTGGTGTTGGGTGCCCTGTGGGTCGCAGGTAGCACCCCACTCCCCAGAAGGGTCAGCACTGTGTGCCTACCCAAACATCAGCCCAGTGGTTCACCAAGCCCTCCCCACCCACGCAGGTCAGGGTTCAGAGCCACCTGTGAGGTTAGCATTGTTCTCCCATTTCACAGATGGGGAAACTGAGGCACAGGACAAACGCATCTGCCGGGTCGATTGAGCTGCTAGCGTTCTTCCACACTGTGCTCCCAGCCCTGGCTGCTTGCCTGTAAACTGTCTCGGACCAAGAATCCCGCCTGTGTGCCCGCCCTGGCTGAAATACAGCCTCAGGGCGCTCGGTGTTCTGGGCCCT
Organism: Plecturocebus donacophilus; assembly: GCA_004027715.1. NCBI lineage: Eukaryota > Metazoa > Chordata > Mammalia > Primates > Pitheciidae > Plecturocebus > Plecturocebus donacophilus. The sequence goes on along the minus strand of PVKP010031269.1, from coordinate 26,381 downwards.
GTTTCCCCTCCAGCCTCCGTGCTCCTGTGTCCTCCTCCTCCTCGCTGTCTCTGCACCACTTCCACCTGTCCCGGTCTTTGCACCTGCAGGTTCCTACCCTGCGGGGCGCGCCCTGCCCTGACAGCACAGCACTGCACAGCCTCTGCTCTTCTCCACCTGCCATGGGCCTTTCACGGGACCTGAGGTGACCCTGTCTTTACGTGAGTGAGTCTGTGTGTTGTGTGCCTGTCCCCCTCTGCTGGGATGGAAGCAGGCCATGGTCTCCATTGCTATACCTGCTCAGAGCAGCCTGGGCAGGTACGAAGCACCCAGTTCTTGGAAGAAACCATGTTCAGGTGTAGGGGGCAGGTGTTGGGGGAGGCCTCTGACTCCAGCTAGGCAGGGGCAAGGCTCCGGTAAAGATGACCAGCCTGCCCACCCTGTGCCCCTCATCCCCAAACGCACCTACCTCCTCTGCTGGCAGGGCCAGGCCGCCGCCTCAGCTCCTCCAGGTGTGATGGAGCTGCAGAGCCCAGAGCTGGCCAGGCTGCAGGAAACCCACCAGCATGGCCAGGTGGCTCCCCTGGTGGCTGCTTCCTGCCCAGTCCAACCTGGCTGCCACCAGCTCCCTCCACACACCTGCTTCATGCAACCCTGGAGGGCCTCTGCACCTCCTCGGAGTCCCGGCTTCCTTCTCCGTACCGTGGAGACTCCTGTCTCCCAGTCCTGGTATGGAAGAAGTTCCCTTAGCTGGGCCTGGCTGCTGTTCTGGGAGTTCATGGTCTGGGGACATTGCTACCACCTTTACAGAGCATGACCTAGGGTTCCTCCCAGTGGCACCTGCAGTCAGAACTCCCTCCAACACAGGCGAGGAAATAGGGCCGGGAGCAGAAAGAACAACTCAATGACCTCTTCTCTATTCTCTTGTAAGAACAGGCACATACATTTGCACTCACAAAAAACACCCCAGGGGCCGGGCACGGTGGCTCACGCCTGTAATCCCAGCAGTTTGGGAGGCTGAGGCGGGTGGATCACTTGAGATCAAGAGTTTGAGACCAGCCTGGCCGATATGGTGAAACCCCGTCTCTACCAAAAATGCAAAAATTAGCTGGGCGTGGTGGCGCATGCCTGTAATCCCAGCTACTGGGGAAGCTGAGGCAAGAGAATCAATTAAACCCAAGAGGCAGAGGTTGTAGTGAGTGGAGGTCACACCCTGCACTCCAGCCTGGGCGACAGAGTGGGACTCCATCTAAAACAAAAAAAATACATCAACACATGTGTGTACATGAACACCCACTTATAATCATGAGTGTGCACACACTCCAGGCCAGGGGTAACCCAGGCCCTGAGCCGGGTCTCTGTGGCTTAGTAAGCACATGTGTGTGATGTGACCAGTGTGTAACACACGTCCCATGGGTGTCCTGTGCCAGAAGTTGCAGGGAGGCACCCCCTTGTCAACGCGGGGGACAAGCTCTGTGCTGCGTGGCTCCTGGACGGGTGGACTGTGTCATTTCCCGCATGTGACACGAGGTGCGGACTGTGCAGAAGGCAGCTCTGTGCCTCGGGAGGCGGGGTGCGAAGGTGTGCCACACTCACCACGGGGATGCGGCTGGCTCCTGGGACAGGACCTGGAAGGCAGGTGTGGCTGGCTGTTTAGTGTGTGCCATGCACGGTGTCTGGCACGTCGGATGTGACAGATACACCACACAAAAGCTGTTGTATTCAACAAATCAATGCAGCAGCACTTTGCTGAGCACCTACTATGTGTCAGGCCTGGGGGATACAGTGGTGAGCAGACAGATCAAGTCCCTGCCCTCATAGGGGGTGGTCAGGGAGGCCCACCAAAGACTCGGGGAGGCAGGGAGCAACCACTCCAGAACAGAGCATTGTGGGCAGTAGGGCCAGCAGACAGGTGCATGGCCAGGCTGTCTGAAACCTGCAGAGGCTGATGATGCCAGAGTAGAGTGAATGGCAGGGCGCCCCAAGAGCCAGCAGGGCAGATCACAGGCCTTGAAGCCATATGGACACCACGTTCCCTGACGCAGCCCTGGCCTCTGGGTGACAAGTTCTTGAGGGGCTGCCCGTGGTCCCAGGACACAGGAGGCCAGGCTGTTGGAGTCTGAGGACTGGCTGCATCCTGGGTGCCCTGGTGCCCCTGCACAAGGCTGGTTCCCCATCTTTGGAGGTTCGCTGAATGCCCCCACACCACAAGACTGGCTGACACTGCAAAGAGATGGCAGTGGTGTGGAGTGGGACCGGAGGGGGTGGCCAGGGGTCTTCAGCATCTGTGAAGCCCAACTCCCATTGTACCAAAGGGAAACTGAGGCCCAGAGAGGATGAGGCCTGCCCCAGACCGTTCAGAAATGGGACAAGCTGCTGGGGCGAGCTCTTGGGTCCTCGGTCTCCCTGGCCAGGTGTGCACAGGTAAATAGGCAGGTGCCAGCTCAGCCGGAGGGCAGGCGTCCCCGGGCTCAGCCAGAGCATTTGGGTGGCAGAGCCTGGCCAAAGCCACAGTGCCCAGGCAGTCCCTACTGAAGCTCCTGTGAGGCCAGCTAGGCCAGCTGCCCAGGCTCCCAGAAAGGGAAACTGAGGCTTCCTCACCACAGCAAAGCACTACCTCATGGAACACTTCATCAGGCTCAGAGAGGGCTGCCCCTCGCCTCAGATGCTCCAGTGCAACTGGATCAGACTGGGTCCTCAATCTTCCCACCCTGTACCCCACCCCAGCATCTGTGTCGGAAGGAGACCAGGGCCCTGGCCGGGGCCGAATCCCACCCCAGCTCACCCTGCCCCAACCCCCCAAGGAACAATTTACCTTTCGGAGCTGGTCCAAGATATTAATTAAGATAAATCTACCTCAATTTTGAGATTCTCTTATCATGTAATTTATCAAAATTATGTTAATTATTTCTGTAGGGCAGCAAAATTATTACCTCTTTTGTGTCTGATTTGTATTAATATTCATAATTTAATAATTCAGCATCTTGGCCATCTGGTCAGGGAACAGGCTCCCTTCCCTCCCTCAGTCTGAGCCAAAGCTTCCGCATCACCCCTGCCCGTGTCCCCGGGGCCCACCCACCCTGTCCCCGGCGTCTTCCCTCCGTCCAGCCCTGCACACGCTGCCCCCTGCCCCGGCGCCCCGGCCCTGGTGGCCCCACCAGCCCCAAGGCATATACAGGTACCCGCGCAGGTACGTGCAGGCACCCGCCACCCCCGCTTGGCAGGTGAGCCAAGCTGAATTGACATTTTCCACACTTTGTGAGTTTTACACTGTAATTTGACATAATTAATGCCTACATTACTGCTGATAATTTAGCTAGTTAATTAAACTCGGAGGAGATAATTAAGGAAAGGCTACTGCTTGGATTGCTAATTGTTTTTGTCATTATTTCAGGGGGCCGACAGCTGCCGGCTGAGTCATCCTGTTTTGTCAGCTGATGGGTCATGTGACGCAGGGGTCCCCCGGGGGGGCCCCCCACTTCCAAGGGAGGGAGGAGCGCAGCCGGCTACCTGGCTGCTTCCTGGAGCCTCGCCAAGCGCTGCTGGCTGCTCTGGTCTGGCCTCCCCTCTCCAAGCGATGACAGTCCCTCTGTGGCCCCTGGGGCCTCCTGAGCCCGGCTGAGAGCTCTGGCCAGAGGCACAGCCAGGTCAGCCTAAGCCGAGGACGAGGGGCTGCCCCCAGCCCCCGCATCCAAGCCCCAGAAGCAAAGCGGCACCTGGCAGCATCTCAGCCTTCTGCAGTGGTCAGTTAAGAAGCAGAACTTTCTGAGCCTGCTGGAAGCCAGAATGCATGAGCCCACATTGCAGAGAATGACAGAGCAATTGTGGGAGCAACAGAGAGAGGGAAAGAGTTGGGGAGGGACAGAGAGAGACAGAGAGAGGGGGAGAGACACAGACAGAGAGGGAGAGAGATGGGAAGATGGGGAGAGGAACAGAGGGGGGAGAGACACAGGCAGAGAAAGAGGGAGAGACAGAGACGGAGAGAGACAGAGATGGAGGGAGAGACAGAGACGGAGAGAGACAGAGAGAGGGAGGGAGAGACAGAGAGAGGGAGGGAGAGACAGAGATGGAGGGAGAGACAGAGAGAGGGAGGGAGAGACAGAGAGAGGGAGGGAGAGACAGAGATGGAGGGAGAGACAGAGATGGAGGGAGAGACAGAGATGGAGGGAGAGACAGAGAGATGGAGAGAGAGACAGAGACGGAGGGAGAGACGGAGATGGAGGGAAAGACAGAGTGAGTTGGAGTGAGAGAGGGAAGAGGCGGCAGGAACGGCACGTGGAGAAGTTCTCAATCCCCCCTTCCCCAGGCCCATTCCTGCCCACCCTCCTGGGGGCTGGCAGACCCAAGGTCAGAAGAAAGGGCTAACCTGGGGAAGCGTGTCATTGGCACTGCTGTCCTTATTTCTGTCGAAAACAGGTTCCTGCAGAGGTCCCACAACAGGGAAGCAGCCCCAGCCCCAGTGCAGGCTCAGGGGGGCCGCGGAGCAGGCGGAGGCAGGAGGCTGGCCCAGTGCCTCTACCCTGGTCGGGGATGGGACGGCAACTCTGCTTCCTGAGGCTCAGCGTCCCCACTGGCTTCCAGGGAGTGAACGGGGTGGACAAGCCCCAGGCCCCAGCTTAGATGGTGTGGGGAGTTCAAGGACATGTCGGCATGACATCGATGGCATCTATTAGGGTGTTGACTTGGCTCTCCGGAAATTCAAGTCAAAGAGGATGGTTTAGATCCCGGATTTATTATTCTTCCCAACAAGAAGTCTACACAAAAGAACATTCTAGATTGGCTAATTCAGGACTCAGTGACACCAACAGGATGTGAGAGAGCACCCAGGAGCCTTCGCTGTTTCTGCCCAGCTTATCTCTGCTTGGCGGCCTTACTGTCCCTCATGGTCCCAAACTGGCTGCTGTGGCACCATGAGTCCCACATACCACCATGGCACCACAAGTACCAGAAGGCGTCAAGCAGAGTTGGAGGAGGGGTCTTCCACACAATCATACTATTTTTTTTTCTTTCTTTCTCATTTTTTTTTTTGTAATCCAAGGTGAGAAGTTCTCTAAATCCCTGGGCAGTGACCAGTGGCCTTCTGTGTGATCTGGGGCTTAGAATCATACTATTTTCTTAATGGGAGGTTTCCAAGGGACCTAGAATCCCAAGACTTTCTTCTGCTAAGCCCTTGACTTTCTCTCCTCTGCTGGTACCAGCTGTAGCGTGGACCACAAGAAGTGCCTCCCTCACCACAGCAAAGCAGGACCTCATGGAACACTTAATCAGTTAGGTGTCTGACTTCAGACAAAAGGGTTCCCTTAGCAAATCCCTAATTCCTGCCTTGAGCTTTCAGATTGGCTACCTTCAACCCAAACTCAACTCTCTCTTATAAGACTTTACTGGCCAGGTGCGGTGGCTCAGGCCTGTAATCCCAGCACTTTCTGAGGCCGAGGCAGAGGGATATTTGAGTTCAGGGGCTCGAGACCAGCCTGATCAACATGGCAATACCCTGTCTCTACGAAAAATACAAAAAATTAGCCAGGCGTGGTGGCAGGCATCTATAAATCCCAGCTACTCTGGAGGCTGAAGCAGGAGAATCGCTTGAACCCAGGAGGCAGAGGTTGCAGTGAGCCAAGATCATGCCCCTGCACTCAAACTGGGCAACAGAGCGAGACTCTGTCTCAAAAAAAAAAAAAAAAAAAAAAAAGATCTTACTGAATGGTGATTGTTTGTACTACTTCCTCAGCCTTGATGAATATGAAGTCTGGGACTCACAGTACCATAGGTAACAGCCGTATGTAACTGTACATGAGTCTGTCACAGTGATGGCCAAATTCCCAGCCAGGGTGGTGGGGCCCTCACTGCCTGGTATCCTGCACCCTTCACTCAGACAATTCCTCATCTTAGGTTTTGTGACTTTAGCACCCCACTCCTGGAACCAAATTCCATATCAGTTAGGATGCTCTCATCTACAAATATCAGAAAACCTGAGAAAGTTTAAACAAAGAGGATTATTATCCCATATGTAGTAGGTTGAATATGCCCCCCAAAACTTCATGTCCACCTGGAACCTCAGAATGTGACCTTATTTGGAAGTAGGGTGCTTGCAGATGTGATTTGTTAAGGCTCTTGAGATGAGTTTGTCTTGGATTTAGGGTGGGCTCTAATTCAATGACTGATGTCCTTAGAAGAAAAGGGAAGTTTGGGCACAGAAACACAAAGGAGGAGGCCAGGTAATGGCAACAGAGGCAGAGACTGGTGATGCAGCCGCAAGTCAGGAACACCTGGAGCCACCAGGAGCTGTAAGAGACAGGAAAGATCCTCCTCTAGAGCCTTTGAAGGGAGTGAGACTCACATCTTTTGTTTGTTTGTTTTTGAGACAGGGTTTTGCTGTCACCCAGGCTGGAGTGTAGTGGCACAATCTCGGCTCACTGCAGCCTCAAACTCCCAGGCTCCAGCAATCCTCCCCTCTCAGCCTCCTGAGCAGCTGAGACTACAAGTGCATGCCACCACGCCTGGCTAATTCTTTTCTTTTTTCTTTTTTTTTTTTTTTGAGACAGAGTCTTGCTCTGTAGCCCAAACTGGAGTACAGTGGCCCAATCTTGGCTCACTGCACTCTCCAACTCCTGGCTTCCAGTGATTCTCCCGCCTCAGTCTCCAAGTAGCTGGGATTACAGGTACGTGCCAGCATGCTCAGCTGATTTTTGTATTTGTAGTAGAGACAGGGTTTCACCATGTTGGCTAAGCTGGTCTTGAACTTCTGACCTCAGGTGATCCACTTGCCTCAGCCTCCCAAAGTGCTGGGATTACAGGCGTGAGCCACCATGCCTGGCCTAATTTTTTAAGTTTCCTGTAGAGATGGGGTCTCACTATGTTGCCCAGGCTGGTCTCATACTCTTGGGCTCCAAGCAATCCTCCTGCCTCAGCCTCCCAAAGTGCTGGGATGGCAGGTATGAGCCCCCACACCTGGCCTCCTGTCCACATCTTGATCTCTGACTGTTCCTTTAAGCCCCTGGTTTGCAGTACTTTGTCACTGCAGCCACACATCGCTCATGCATCCCCCATATCCATTTCCCACCTCACCCTTTGGCCTCCATGGCAAGCCCTAGAGAAAACTACATTCTCCAGCATCCTGTGTAGTCTGGCCTGGTCATGTGACCAGATTCTGGCCAATGATGATAAATACCTTGCAACCCAGCATGGCCATGTGACTACATTCTGGCCAATCAGGATAGACCCCTTGCAGCCCAGCATGGCCACATGACCACATTCTAGCCAATGAGGATAGATACCTTGCAGCCTAGCATGGCCATGTGATGACATTCTGGTCAATGAGGGTAGAGTAGGCCACACCTGGAGGGCCCTGGATGTCTGCCAAGGGGTCATGTGTCCTCAGCTTCTGCCCCCTGGACCTTCACACCACAGCCAGAGCTGGCATCAAAGACCACCGCAGTCCCATGGCACTCCACCTAACGTCCCACTGTCCTGCCCCTCTGACCTCTCCCAGCCTCTCCACTCAGACGGAGTCCGGGGTTGGCCAGAACTCGCAACCCTCCCTGACCTCGGGGCCCCTGCTCGGATCCTCCACAGCCCTCCCCTCCGCACCCTCCCCAGGGCCCCACGTCCCTGCAGGGCCCCGGCTCCCAGGACCGCCATCCTCTTAGTGCCTCCACCAGGGTCCCCAAGGACAGGAGCTGGTGGGTCCCTTGCTGGCGTAGAGCTGCAGTACCAGCGGGTAACCTGGCATGGAGGAGACGCTCAATTAAAAGAATGGAACAAAGGGCCCGGGCCCAGTGGCTCACTCCTGTGATCCCAGCACTTTGGGAGGCTGAGGCAGGTGGATCACTTGAGTTCAGGACTTTGAGACCAGCCTGACCAACATGGTGAAACTGTGTCTCTACTAAAAATATAAAAATTATCTGGGTGTGGTGGCGCGCACCTGTAATCCCAGCTATTCGGGAGGCTGAGGCAGGAGAATGGCTTGAACCCGGGTAGTGGAGGCTGCAGTGAGCTGTGATCATGCCACTGCGCTCCAGCCTGAGTGACAGAGCGAGACTGCATCTCAAAAACAAAAAGGGTGGACAGAAGGATGAAAGGATTAACAAACATCTCCGGGAGATCGCAGCCGGCAGCCTGCGGCCTCATGCCCAAGCTTTCAATGATGTGACAGTGGGCAGCGTCCAGCACCCAGCAGTTTCCTTCCATGGGGTGGTGTGTCGGCCTGGGGGGACGGGGGTCCTGGTGTGAAGCTGGACTTAGCCTGGAGTGTAACAGGAGACCCCAGAGGGCTTCTGCGGGGGCCACTAAAACACTCAGCTCACTTGAGTGGAGAGGGGAGGGTGGGAGTCCAGGGGCCGATGGAGGGGAATGCTCAGACCCAGGAGATCCCGTAGGAGAAAACAGGACATGGACAGAGGGAGGAGCTACCATGATGGTGGAGACACCCCAAAAATGGTGAGCAGGATCTCAGGAGCCCCTGCAATGTGCCAGAATAGCCCTGTCCACAGAAACAGAACCCAAGCCACAATGAGTGGGCCACACCTGTCATTTTCAATTTTCTTTCCTTTTTTTTTTTGATAGTCTTGCTCTGGAGTGCAGTGGCGCAATCTCAACTCACAGCAACCGCCACCTCCCAGGTTCAAGCGATTCTCCTGCCTCAGCCTCCTGAGTAGCTGGGATTACAGGTGCCCACCACAACGCCCAGCTATTTTTTTGTATTTTAATAGAGACGGGGGTTTCATCATGTTGGTCAGGCTGGTCTTGTACTACTGACCTTGTGATCTACCCACCTTGGCCTCCCAAAGTGCTGGGATCACAGGAGTGAGCCAGCACACCCAGCCCATTTTCAATTTTCTAGTAGCTGCATTAAAAAAAAAAAAAAAATTGAAAAGAATGAAGTAAGAGCCAGGTGCAGTGGCTCACTCCTGCAGCTCCAGCTACTTGGGAAGGCAGGAGGATTGCTTGAGCCCAAGAGTTTGAGACCAGCCTGGGCAACATAGCAAGACCCCAATTCTACATAAAAATACAATTAGCCTGGCACAGTGGCCCATGCCTGTAATCCCAGCACTTTGGGAGGCTGAAGCAGGAAGATTGCTTGAGTCCAGGAGTTCGAGGCCAGCCTCGGCAACAGAGTGAGACCCCATCTCTGCAAGAAGTTAAATAATTAGCCAGGCATGGTGAATGCACGCCTGTAGTCCCAGCTACTTGAGAGGCTGAGGTGGGAGGATCGCTTGAGCCCCAGAGTTCAAGGTTGCAGTAAGCTATGATCACACCACTGCACTCCAGCCTGGGTAACAGAGCAAGACCCTGTCCCAAAAATGAATAAATACTTTATTTTTTTGAGACAGCGTCTCACTCTGTCGCCAGGCTGGAGTTCAGTGGCGTGATCTCGGCTCTCTGCAACCTCTGCCTTCCGGGTTCAAGCAATTCTCCTGTCTCAGCCTCCTGAGTAGCTGGGACTACAGGCGCACGCCACCACGCCCAGCTAATTTTTGTATTTTTAGTAGAGACGGGGTTTCACCATGTTGGCCAGGCTGGTCTCGATCTCTTGACTTTGTGATCTGCCCGCCTCGGCCTCCCAAGGTGCTGGGATTATAGGCGTGAGCCACTGCGCCTGGCCCACAAATAATACATTTTTTTTTTTTATTTTTTATTGCATTTTAGGTTTTGGGGTACATGTGAAGAACATACAATATTGTTGCATAGGTACACACGTGGCAGTGTAATTTGTTGCCTTCCTCCCCTTCACCTATATCTGGCATTTCTCCCCATGCTATCTCCCCGCAACTCCCCACCCCCCACTGTCCCTCCCCCCCCAACTGTCCCTCCCCCCACCACAAATAATACATTTTCATAATTGCCAGCCTGACAGCTCCTTTTCATCTCAAGGACCTCGAAAGCCCCAACAGCTGCTCTCGGCTAGCAGGGAAAGGGCCTTGCTTAATCACAAAACTGAAGCAGAAAGTCTTTGCTTCCACACCCGCCCCTGCAGCCCGTGTCCCTGTCCTCTGGTCCTCCAGGCCACGTAGCCCTAGGCCCAGCCCCATCCCCCTGGCCCTGAGGGTGGCTTCCTGGGCCTGTGCCCCTGGATCTGCCTCCTGTTCTCTCCTCAGCTTTCAACGTGCCCCCCACTACTTGTATAACGAATTCCTTGCATCCTCCTCCCTCTTAAATATTTAAGGTGGCAACGCGTGGTGGCACATGCCTGTCATCCCAGCACTTCGGGAAGCTGAAGCGGGCAGATCTCCTGAGATCACGAGTTCGAGACCAGCCTGGCCAACATGGTGACACCCCTGTCTCTACTAAAACTACAAAAATTAGCCAGGTGTGGTGGCGCACACTTCTAATCTCAGCTACCCAGGAGGCTGAGGCAGGAGAATTGCTTTAACCCAGGAGGTGGAGGTTACAGTGAGCCGAGATCACACCACCGCACTCCAGCCTGGGCGACAGAGCGAGACTCCATCTCTAAACAAATATTTAAGGTGCGAATTCTTAAAATGGGAACATGCATTGCTGAAATCACTCCACTGTCCCTGCTATATCCTCCGACCCTGACCCCAGCCATCGCCTGCGTGCAGACGAGGACAAGTTCATCTTGCCGGGCACTGGCCCCAGGGCCTACTGCTTCTGCTCACAAAGTCAATTGCCTCTTTTCTAGAAAGTTCTCTTCCATAAGTAAATGAGACTAGAAATGGCCCATATGGAAATATAATGTTGTTAAAACCACTGATTAAGTTTTACACAACTGTGTGAGAGCAAACGAAAAGGTTTTAGCTTTTTAATTTAAGAAAAGAGGAATATGATATAATTTCAATTTGTGATAAGATAAGATGTTCTCGATATTGCAGTTTCAATTGGATTACATCCTAACGTGCTTTATAAAGTGTCAGGCCGGCTGCCGATGAAGATGTGTGTGTGATTATCTTTAATAATAATCCGGTGGGCTGGTGTTTTCTCGATCTGTCTTCATCAGCGTTTCTGCCCCACCTGGGAGACCTTGTTAGCAGACTCTAAAACCGTGACCTGAGCTGATACTGCTGCAATCGTCAGGGCAGCCCAGCCCAAGGGGAGACACCTAGGTGGACCGCAGACAGGTGGGCTGTCAGGACCCGACACAGCCAGCTGGGAGGGTCCCCGGGCAGCAGGGCCCTGGGAGTTTAAGCTCCAGACCAGTAGGAGCCAAAGCAGCTTCAGGGTGAGGGAGGTTCCTCCAGCATGAGGTCTGCAGGCAGGAGCAGGCCCCAGACTCATGATCTAGCTATGCCTCCTCCGCAGGGTCTGCAGGGCGGAGCAGGCCACCCAGCGCTCACGTCAACCTCCCACCTGATGCCGCAGCACCTGGGACCCCAGAACTCCCTGAGCGTACACCACTGAAACCCCATTTGAGTCCTTCTGAGGCCTTCCCAGCCCTGGCGCGCAGGCCCCTAGGCCAGAGGTGGGAGGCTTCTCCCTCCCAAAGCAAAACAGGGCCCCACAAAGGTGAGGGTGGGCCTGGCGGGGCGTGGCGGCTGGGGACGAAGCCTCTGTGACAGCCGCCAGCCCCTCTGCATCTTGGGCTCCAGGTGAGGCCCTTTCTTCACGATTCCCCGAGAAGCAAGGCATGGCTGGCCCTGGGGTCCCCATGAGGGATGTGAAGTGGGCAGGAAGGGACATGGAGGGGTCAGGAAGAAGCCAGGAGAAGACCCAGGAAAAGATCCTTCTTCCGGGATACCCTCACAGAGGCCGCTCGAGGCTGGAAGGAGGCTGGGCTGCAGAGGCACGGGCCACGGAGATTTCTCCCTGCGGGTAACTGTGGGCTTTCCACACAGAGGCCCTCCCCTAAGGGAGCCCCCAACTGCAGCTGTGCAGCAGAGCCACATGGGGGTCCCTTGCTGGGGGGAGTCTGAGCTCTGCTCCCTGCCTCCTCCCAGATGGAGGCCAAGGCACAAAAACCAGGTCCTGCCCACTTCTGCTATGGCGCTCTGGGCTCTCTGTGACTCAGTTTCCCCTCCTGTCACAGGGACAGAGTGCTGCCCACAACTCTCTAGTTTCAGTGAGGGGCTTCACAGCACAGGACATGGGCATGCCCCCATCGGAGACCCCTCCAACTCCTGCCCCAGGTAGGAGCAGCCCTGCTGTCCCCACACCAGCCGGGCCCACCATGGTAGGCTGAGGGACTCGGAAGGCCCCTCCCTTCTCTGGCCTCAAAGCCCTCCTCTGAAAAGGGGTTTGGAGGTAGCTGAGGTGCTTTCCCTGGGAAGGGCCAAGCCAGCTCCCGTATGTCAGGGCCGGAGCTGAAGGAGGAGACCTGGGCAGGGCAGACGGGCCCACAGGGGTAAGGGGGTCCTGCCAGAGGTCCCTGCCATGGAAGTGGCTGGGGTCTGTTCTGCGTGTCAGTCCCCAACTCCGTATGGAGTAGTTCAGCTATGACATTCCCAGGCCCAGGCCAGGACCCCACAGGCTACACAGATGGGGGAGAGGGTGGCCTTTTGGCCCGGCCGGGCTGTCCTCACCACCCGGTGCCAGGGCTGGGCTCCCTCTCTGGGCCCCAGGGAACAGGGTGGCCCCCAGTTCTGAGATGCCCTGGAAAATCCCCCAGAGACCTTGTGCTCTCTTCCCAAGTCCCTCCCTGTCCTTCCCCTGCTCAGCTCAAGTCCGGGTAGGGCAGGAGGTGCCTGGGGTGTGCCAGCTAGTAGTGGCTCCACCACCCACAGACCTGATTTAATCATCCCACCCCTGGCAGGGCAGGGGCAGCCCCCGGGGTCCCATAAGTATGAAACCAGTCAGGTTCAGGCAGGTCTGTCTCCCTGGACCAGTGGACCAGCTAGTAACCCGGGGCCAGTTGCTAGTCCCCTTGACAGGTGAGAGGACGGAGTGCTGGAGTGGCCTTGAACCCTGGTGTGATGCATTCATTTATTCATTCATTCCTCAACAAATACCCATCAGGTTCCTGCTGTGAGCCAGGCACTGTACTAGGCGCTGAGGACAGCGTGGCAGGAAGATGAAGGCGCCCGGACCTCTGGAGCATCTGTCACAGAGAGGAAGCCGAAACAAGCATCTAAACATAGGTGAGTTCCGAGTGTTGGAAATAAATCAGGGTGGCTGTGTGCTCGCTCCTCTCATCCCAGCAGTTTGGGAGGCCAAGTCAGGAGGATTGCTTGAGGCCAGGAGTTCAACACCAGCCTGGGCAATATGGTGAAACCCTGTCTCTACAAAAAATTTCAGCTCTGTGTGTTGGCATGTGCCTGTGTTCCCAGCTTCTTGGGAGGCTGAAGTGGGAGGATCGCTTGAACCCAGGAGGTCAAGGCTGCAGGAAGCCATGATGGGTGCCACTGCACTCCAGTCTGGGCAACAAAGTGAGACCCTGTCTCTAAAAAGAAAGAAGTCAGGGTGAGGGGCAGGAGCCTCTCTTAAGAGGGCACAGTTAAGCAGAGATCACAGGAAGCCAGCCATGTGGAGTGCAGGGGCACAGCAGCAGGGCCAGTGAATGCAAACACCCCGTGGCCCAGAGCCTGGGCAGCTGGAGCAGAAGGGGTGAGGATGACAGGAGGTGAGGCTGGAGCAACTCCTGGGAATCAGTCCCAGCCTGTCCTGGCTTCCCAAGGGACAAGCATGAGTCCCCACCCGCTGCCCCCACCCTCCCACTGACCAGTGCCCTCGGAGGGCTGGCCTGGCCCCATGTGCCCAGCCTGGGGGGCCACTCCCTGCCCGACAGCTTCCCACCTCTCCAAGTCCAAATTCCAAGCAACCAAGTGGAGACCCTGCCCGGCCCAGCCTTGCTTCCCTCCTCCTCTCCCCTGCCATAGCCACACAGGTCCACTCAGTGTCTGCTCCCCACCCCGGAGCTCAACAGAAGGGCCACACTGATCCCTGAGCCCAGAACACTCCTCAATCCAGCCCTTGCTTCTCAGACCCGAGGCTGCAGTGTTGGGCCAGCACAGATACAGGGGCCACCAGGAATGTAGGTCAGGGAATAGTTCCCCTCCTTCTCTGGGGCCCCACCCACCCTCATATCCATTCAGGAAGACTAATTATTCCTGACCACATCTGCAGAGAGAAAGCCGCTGGTGTGCACTGAGAAAGCCATGTGCACTGAGATGATGGCCTGGAGCCTCCTGCAGGTGTGGGTGACGTCCGGGCGGGCCACTGGCCAGCTATGCACCTCTGCCCTCCCTACAAGTTGTTGGGGGGTCATGTAGTGTGAGTGGGGCTCAGGCTGATGCTTACACATTGGGGGTGCAGCCACCTTTGCAGCCAGCCCCACCTGTGCCCGAGGGGCTGCTTGGGGGTCCCATGCCCATCCTCACAGCCTCACAGGGACATCACAGGGCCTGACCAATGCCCATAGTCCCAGGGCTGCATTCCTGCCTGTCTCATCGCGAGGGTGTCACTGGGGTCTGTAGGTGCTGGGTCCCTGGTGGATGGCAAGGACATCCCATAGGGCTAGCTTAGTGCCCGGGACACCTGACCACTTGTTTTGGGGGCTCTGATCACTGAGCACCAACTGTGTGCCCAGCCCAGAGCCCACCTGGCACCCTAAGGCAGCTTCTGAGGTCAGGGGGTTGATGGTGGGGGCAGAAGCTTCCTGGCCCTGAGGTGGGACACCCTCCCCCGGGTGTTTGAGTCTGCAGCAGGACAGAGCCCCAGGGTCCCTTGCCCCTGACTTGCTGGTCAGCACTCCCTTCCAGTTCCTGTCTCAAAAATACAACGCAGTCCCTGTGCCCTGGCCCCATCCCACCAGGAGCCCAAGGGTGGCCTCCCAGGCTCCAGTCCCTGACCCCACCTCACTTGCTGTGTGATGTGGGAGAGTTGTAGCCCTCTCCCAGCCTCAGTTTCCCTATCTGGAAAACGGAGCTATTATTCTGGGATCCCCTGTTGTCCCTCAACGCTGAGTGGCTCTCTGCCGCCCCCTGGTGGTGAAGAGGCCGCACTGCCATGGGTCAGGCTTGGGACATGAGCAGGGGGCCAAGGTCCCAGCGGGTCCTACAGGCTCAGCTACAGGACCTGTCCAGGCTGCCCTCCACTGCGTCATGCTCCTAACACAGCAGAGGCCTGGGGACCTCTCAGAACCACCCAAGGCACCCAGTGCCCGAGGAACAAGTCCCTGACAGAACCCCGATCCCTCCATCACCCGCTCTGTGACTAACCCCCGCCTCACCCCACCACACATCTTCAAGTTCCCAGACCATTGCCCATGCTGTTCCTTCAACAGGGTACACCCTGCCTGTCCAAGGCATCCTTACTCCTCAACACCCAGGTGAGACCCACTCCCCCTGCAGAAGTCTCCTGGGGGTTCCAGGGTCGAACAGCTGCTAGCCACTGCCTCTCGGTCCTCGGAGGGCAGAGGGGGCTTTCCACCAATATGCTCAGTCCCAGTGGCCCGACTCTGAGAGGCCTCGGCCAGGCAGAGCATGGGCCCTTTTCTCCACTCATCGCTGTGTGCACGTGGCCTGTGGCCTCACCTGGGGGAGCCCCTTTCCCTCTCCAGTGGCCCAAGTGGCTGGCAGGAGCAGAGGGCAAAGAGGGAGACAGCAGGGGTCTCACCATCACCAGAGGGCAAGAAGGCACCTCTGTGCTCCACCCTCATCACTGCCCCAGGGACACCAGTGGGCCCCTCTGACCCTCACACAACCCCCAGGCAGCCCATGTCACCAAAGGCTCAGAGAGGGCAGTGCCCTAGCCCGAGGCCACACAGCTGCTGGGAGTAGGGCTGACTGCAGAGGCTGCACTCCATCTGGGCACCCCGGCCCACCTGCCCTCTCCACGCCCCACACCAGGCATACTGAAGGCCACGGAACATCAGAGGCCCGGAAAGCACAAGCTCCCTGGGGCCCATGCACACACCACAGGGGCTCCAGGCTCTAAACCTGCTGGGGCCCTATTGGGAGCTGTGGGGCTCCTGACCCCGCCAGCCGCCAGGTGGAGAGCATTGGTGTTTTGCCACAGCTGAGGGTTCTCCAGGACCACCGCAGAGGTTCCCACAGCAGCTGAAACAGTACAGCAAAAAACAGCAGAACCTCGCCCCTCCCAGCACAGATGTGAGACGGAGCCCTGCAGGAAAGCTGTGATCCCGGCTCAGTGCTCCTCCCACGACACACACACACACTGGAAGTCGGGAAGGATGGGGCAGCGCCCCATGTCCTGCTCTGGCCACCAGGAAGTCACCCTGACCAGGGCCAGGACTCACATTCCTCCATCCCAGGCCCCAGTCCGGGGAGACTGAGGTCACAGGTCTCAGGCCATGGGTATGTGGGGACCCCAGCACCCAAGAGTTCCTGGTCTACACCAACGCCCCCTCTGAC
>PVKP010031269.1:0-10040 GCA_004027715.1 Plecturocebus donacophilus | reverse complement strand
TGCTGCTTTTGCTTTTTGGTGACCAGATCTTGGACAAGCGAAACTTGGACTTCTTCCTCTGGAGGTCTAGAGGACGGGTGAACAGCGAGGCCACACTCATCACAGCATGGCCATGGCCCACACAAGTCCCCCTGCAGGAAATGTCCTTCCCTTCCACCAGCCGCAGTCCTGGAGCCTCAGAGCCTGCAGGAAGCCCTGTGCCCTCTTGCATGAGCACCTGCTCCAACCGGGCGCCCCGGAGGCCTGGTCCCCACTATGACCATGTGGTCACCAGCTACCCCCTGGCCCTCTTAGTGGCGGGAGGGAGCTCTCACCCTCGGGGTGAACCTGCCCATCCAGTCACCAAGGCTGAGCGGGGCCCCGGCACCATCACCCCCAGCAGGAGTCCCGGCCCACCCAGCCAGCCCACCCGGCCCCCAACACCCCCGGCCCAGTCACCCAGCTTCTCAATCATGTCCCGCAGCATCTGGTCCTCCTCTTGTTCCCTGAAATGGGACCAGAGTGGCAGTGAGCGACAGCGGCAATGGGAACGTGCTCTGGAGGGGCCCACCGACAGTCTCCAGTCAACCTCACCCCAGCCCCGAGCCCCGCCTGGCCCCATGACACCTGGCCGGTGAACCTGCTCCCACAGATGCCAGGTCCCCGCCCTCTCTAGGGCCAGCCCCTCAACAGTGACCTGGGATGGGAGGGCCTGGGCTGACCACACCAGTGACCTGTACAGAAGGGCCCTGGCCTGACCCATGCCAAGACCCCTTCACGCTCACAGAGGGGCTTGTAGAGGTGGGCTCCAGCTGCCGACCTGTGTGCCATGCCCGGGACCCCCATGAGATGAGACAGGAAAGCCATTGGTCACACATAGCCCTTGTGGCAGACAGGAGACGCATGTGGCCTCAGAAGTCTACTTTAAAAAAATAAGACTTTATGGCCAGGCGCAGTGGCTCATGCCTGTAATCCCAGCACTTTGGGAGGCCAAGGTGGGTGGATCATGAGGTCAGGAGTTCAAGACCAGCCTGGCCAACATAGTGAAACCCCGTCTCTACTAAAAATACAAAAAATTAGCTGGATATGGTGGCACAAGCCTGTAATCCCAGCTACTTGGGAGGCTGAGGCAGGAGAATCACTTGAACATGGCAGATGGAGGTTGTAGTGAGCCAAGATCATGCCACTGCACTCCAGCCTGGGCAACAAGAGCGAAACTCAAAAAAAAAAAAAAAAAAAAAGGAATTAGGACGGTGTGGTGGTGGATGCCTATAATCCCAGCTATTTGGGAAGCTAAGGCAGGAAAATAGTTTGAACCTGGAAGGTGGAGGTTGCAGTGAGCCAAGATCTCACCGTTGCACTCCAGCCTGGGTGACAGAACAAGGCTCTGTCTCAAAAATAAAATAAACAAAAGTGGAGTAGGGGTGCTTTTAAAAGTTCCTGTTTGGGTGCGGTGGCTCACACCTGTAATCTTTGGGAGGCCGAGGTGGGTAGATCACAAGGTCAGGCATTCGAGGCCAGCCTGGCCAACATGGTGAAACCCCGTCTCTACCAAAAATACAAAAATTAGCTGGGCATGGAGGTGGGCACCTATAGTCCCAGCTACTCAGGGGGCTGAGGCAGGAGAATTGCTGGAACCGGGGAGGTGGAGGTTGCAGTGAGCCGAGATGGCACCACTGCACTCCAGCCCGGAGGACAGAATGAGACACCATCTCAAAAAAAAAAAAAAAATTCCTGATGGTCACGTGTGCCCCTGGCTGCTGCACTGGACAGCACAGACAATAACTGCCCTGGACAGAAAGTTCCACAGGACCGGCTGACCCTAAAGGCTGGGAGCATGGACCAGACGACCAGTCCTGGTCTAGCTGGAAGGGGCCTGACCCCAGCCCTGTGTCCCCAGAGCAACTGCCCTCACCGGAGCCGGTCCTCGTCTAGCGAGTCCACGATGTCACTGCGGTCATTCACGGTGCTCACATACCGCTCCAGCAGCTCCTGCTCCTGCCGCCGCTCCTGAGGTGACTTCAGAGCCTCTGTGGGGACAGCTCTGTCAGCAGGAGCCCCCGCCCATGCCCCTACAGAACACAATGTCCCCACCACCCAAGCACCAGGCTCCTCTTTTGGAGGAGGAAGGTGGGGTCTTGGGGACACCAGGAGCAGAGTGAATGAATGAATGAAAGAAGGAAGGCACGTCAGCCTGAGTGCTGGGGCCCTTCCCCGTCATCTCCCAAAAACACCACTCGCCGTAGAGACGTGGAAACTAAGGCTCAGGGCATTGCTGTCCCCAGCCCCAGAGCAAGGATAGCCAGGGCCTGCGCCCTCAGCCAGGGCACCTGGCATCACAAGACATGCCCACAGCTCACCCTGACTGCTGTTGCACTAAACGCCTTACGCAAATTGATGCAATTCATTCTCACAACAGCTGTGTGAGTTGGTTGCGTTGAGCACCCTCACTCTGCAGGGGCTGAACCCAAGCACAGCAGGGCTAAGTGCCTCGGCTGAGGATACACAGCCAGGAGGCTGGAGAGCTGAGACTCAAACCCGGGCCCGCCTGGCTCCAGGGCAGGTCTCACCACCAGGACAGCCAGGTGGCCTCGCAGAGCCTGCCCCCAGGCACCCTGGGCTCCGCGGCATACCCAGCTGGGGCCCGTTGGCAGGTGGGCAGGGGACGCACCGGGCTTGGCCATGAGCCGGCGCAGCTCCCCCTCGATGTCCTGCTGCTGCTCCTCCAGACGCTGTGCCTTGGACCTGCCGCAGAGACGCGTGTCTGAGGCCTGACCCTGCCGCCCCTGTCCCTCGCCTGGCCCGCCCAGCCCACGATGAGGGTCTGGACCTGAGGCCTGACCTTGCCGCCCCATCCCCCAAGTCCGAGGCCTGACTCTGCCACCCCGTTCCCGTCCGCCCCGCCCACCCTGCAACGAGGGCCTGGACACGCCACACACACATGTCTGAGGCCTCACCCTGCCACCCCATCCCCCCACTAGCCCGTCAAGCTGGCAAGGCAGGCCTGGCCTTCGAGGAGGGGTCCGAGGCTGGGCTCTCACTTGTACATCAGCTCTGACTCCTGTCTCAGCAGAAGCTGCTTATCGTGAATAAGCCAGAACCAGTCCACCATGAGGCCGTCCTCAGTGTCATCTGGGGAGAGGAGCCAGCTGCGGCAGGGGGCCCACCAGGGTTCTCGGCCCCTGGCCCCAGGGTCGAGGGTGTCTGTGGGAGTCAGGCTGCCCCAGGGCCAGGCCCAGGCGCTCACCTCCCTCGGCTGCCCGCAGCCGCTTCTCCAGCTCCACACCACGGAGCTCCAGGGCGTCCAGCTGCCTCTCAATGTCCTGCAGCTGCCTCTGGATCTCCTCCGGGGGGAGGTAGTCGGGGTGCAGCTGGGGATGGAGGGGTGGTGAGGACGCCGGAGGGCTGGGACCCTGCCCAGCACCCCACTGCTACTCACCCTGACCAGGGAGGTCGCCATCTCGCCAGGTGAAGCAAGAACATTGACCGGGCACAAAGGTCTCCCTGGAGAAGGGGCAGGGTGAGCTTCCAGGCCTTGGCCACCAGGCCCAACTCCACCAGGACACCGCTTGGAAGGAGCCGGACCTTGGCACAGCTGGCCCCAGCCCTGCCTCCCTATTGCCCCACACCCCCACTGGTTGCCCTGCCGCAGCCCCACAGACACCTGAGTGGCCCCTAGACCCATCCCCACCTTACACCCTGCCCTCCTCCAGATCAGCAACATGCTGGCCACCCCAGTCCCTCAAGCTGCCAGAAGCAGACACCATCATCATCAGGCATCTGTGACAAGGTGCTCTGAGGCAGGTGGGGTTTCTATTCATGAGGGAGGGCCTGGGGCATGGGGCTGGGTCCTTCCTCCAGGCTTTCCCTCCATTCTAGGCTCTGTGAGCTCCTATGCATCCTCCAAAGCCCCAGCAGGCACTGCCTCCTCAGAGGAAGGCTCCCTTCACCCACACCCCAAATGGCAGCAGCGTCTGGGGCTGACCTGATTTGCCCTGAGGATGGGGTTTCTTCTCCTCCTCCTTCCAGCTCTGCACTCGGGATTCCTGTCCAGGCGGCTCCGAATGAAGCCAGTTGTCAGAAACATCGAGGCTGGCAGGGACAGCCAGTTTCCTGCGGCGGGGTGGGGAGGGGGACCTGGCTGCCCCCAGGTGGAGAGAAAGAGCCACGAGTCAGAACAGGGCCACCAGGAGCCTGGGGTCTGTCCCAGCACAGCCCACAGCTTGCTGGGTAGCCTGGCCCTCCCTGTGCCCTGGGCCTTCCCGGCTGGCACAGGGTTGGCCTCACAAGCCCTAAACCCACATCCTGCCCAGCCTAACCATGTCCACCCAGGGGGCTAACCCAGGGGGCTGCTGGCTGCTCAAGGTCACACAGGAAGTGACATGAGAGCCAGAGCTGGATCCGGGGCAGCTGTGAGTGCTAGGAACACACACGCACAGATGTGTGCACACACATGCACCACTCGCATGAACACATGCACACAGTCCTGCCCAGGACCACCAGCTCCTCTGACTGACCAGGCCCCTCCTCACACACCCCGGCAGGTGCCACTACAGGTCCGGCCCTGGGACCCTCACCCAAGGAGGAGGGCCAGCTGGGCACCCAGGGCCCCTGGGTTCCATCCAGCTATACCTAGGAGGCTGGGTCCTGGCCTGGCTGGGCTCGGCATCCTGTCAGGCCTCATGGGGGTTAGGGTGATGTGCACGCTCCCCACGAAACTGCCTGAGACCTTCCTGGGGGCCTCCCCGACCCTCGGCTCTGCCAGGGCCTGTGGCTCCTTGGGCTTCAGAGTCCTGGGGAGAAGGCAAGAGGTCGGAACCTGAACCCCCAGTCCCAGGCCCGGCCCAGCTGGAAGGGCTCCCAGGCATGTGTAGACCAGCCCAAGGGAGCAGGCGGCCTTCTGAGCAAACGCCACGTCCCAGCCCACCAACTACACCTGCTGGACTCTCCTGCAATCACGGGTGTGTCCACCGCCACCTGCTGTGGTGTGAGCGAAACTCCAGGTATGAGCTCAGGGCCCCACGGGACCCACACATGGGGAGACTCCACCCCAGCTGCAGGCATGCTGTGTGAACACACATGTGCTGCAGTGCCGAGGTGCGACACACAGCAAGGCTGCCCCAAACCAGGGACAGCGGCCCCCATGTCTGCTACTCTCGGGGAGGTGTGTCCATCCCTGGATGGGCATGTCAACTGGTGGCTTACAGACTCACTGCATTTATTACGTGCCTATGGGGTACTGGGGGCCAACCCCGTCCGCCCCTAACCTCTCAGCTGGGTTTCTCCCGTCCACAGGCTTCAGGTTCGCTCTCCACCCTGCCGGCCCATCCTCCTTGCCTTCCTGGCGGCTGGTGCTCAGGTCTGGGTGGGAGGCAAGGGGTCAGGGCATAAGGAAGGAGTGCTGGGAATGGAGTGTCTGCAGGGATGGCTGTGCCTCCCCCTGTCATCTTCCCACAGCCACTCCACCCTCAGACACCCACACTGCCAGCTGGCTAATGGGCATCAGGAGCATCAGGTAGGGAGTCAGGGGAGGGGGCTCCCAGCTGGGCCTCCCCTGCTGTGTCCCTGGGGGAATCTCTCCCTATCTCTGGACCTCAACTTCCCCTTCTGCCAAATGGGTGGGAACACGGTAGGGTGAGCCCCATGGACTCTGATCCTCTGCCTGTGCAGGGGGAACAGCTGAGCCACGGCTGCCCGTCTGCGGGCTTTCCTGGCTCCTGGGTCCTGTCCAGCAGGCATGTGTGTGAACCGAGGTCTAGCAGGACCCAGGGTGTGGCTTTAATAATGAGAACTCAGCTGAAGGGAAGGATCTGGAAAAAACTTTTACCACCCTGTGTGTTCTCTGAGCCCAGCTAGATAAAGCCACCGGAAACTCTAAGATTTCCCTCAGATGCCTAGAAAAAAGCTATCTCCTCGTTCCCAAAAACAGGTGAGGCCATGAAACAGGACTGTGTGGTCCCGGGAGCCCTGGTCCAGGCCCAGGAGCCACCAGAGCTCTCAGGGCACACGGCGTTGTCACCAGGAGGGATGGGGACACGGCGCCATCATCGGGACACCAGCGGGGGGGATGGGCACATGGCACCGCCACCGGGACACCAGCGGGGGTATGGGCACACGGCGCCATCACCAGGACACCAGCGGGGGGATGGGCACACGGCACCGTCACCAGGACACCAGCGGGGGGGATGGGCACACGGCACCGTCACCGGGACACCACCGTGGGGACAGGACCCAGGGTGCCATCTCTGGTACGTGGTGACAGTGCTGCGGCAACAGTGCAGCATCGTCAAAGCAACTGGCAGGAACCTCGAAGCCCTGCAGGAGGTCCTGCAGACCACGGTAAAGCCAGGCCACTGCGAGCCGCCGGGTGTCACCGCCAAACTGAGCTGAGCAGGGCGCTGCAGGTATCAGCACCGCGTGTGGATGGGGAGGGCTGGGCAACAGCGCCCGACAAACAGCATAGCCCTCAGGACATTTGCAGCCACCACACAGAGAGAGTGCCAGGACCCCAGGAAGCTGTGAGCAGGTGTCATGGAGAACAGTTAGAGACGGAGAGGAAGACGGCAGGGCTAACGGTGAAACCACACACACTGCAGAGTTCGGCCAGGAGAGACTCCCAGAGCTTCGGCCCCGGTGGCCTCCCATACCCCAGCCACTTGCCCACCTGCATTAAGGGGGTGCTTACCCTTTGCCATCGGGGCCTCTGGCTTCAGCCTGGAGCCAGAACCCACCTTGCTGACCCCCGAGGATTCAGCCAAGCTCCTCCTGCCTGCTGAGGGCAATGCAGATGCCCGAGAGGAGCCTCCCATGCTTAGGGGGGCTGGCGGTTCCATCCTTGAAGCGGGGCCAAGGGGCTGGGGAGATGCGGACTGTGATGGCTTGGCTAAGGGACTTTCTTGTGGTGCTTTGATTTTAGGCTGAGAACTGGGAGCAGGGGTGGTGGCTGGGGAGGACCTGTAAGTAAAAGAGCATGTATCAGGCATAGCTGGATCCAGGCACCCTCCCACCATCACCCCAGGCTGCCCCTCTGCCTCCCCAGCAGCCTGCTCCCAATGCCCAACCTCTGGACAGAGTCCCACCATCACCCCAGGCCACCCTCCACCTCCCACCATCGCCCCAGGCTGCCTCTCTGACTCCCCTACCGCTGTCCCAGGCTGCCCTCTGCCTCCCTGAAGCTCGTTCCGAATGCCCAGCCTCCAAACACAGGACGAACCACCTTGGCAAGGGATGGCCCACAGATACCCACTTCTGACTGAGAATACACTGTGGCTGATTTTACCCTCCTGTGAAATTCGGTGTTGGCTGAGATTAAAATATCTACCCCCTAAACACACCCTACATGCAGGCTGGGAGCACCTGGGGCTTTGTCAGAACCTGGGCCGGCCTAGGCTGCCAGGTCCTGTTGTATGTGACACAGTCTCTGCAGCCCGCCAGACACAAGGCCTCTGCGCCTTCCTGCCTTCCCTCAGGCACAGGCCGGGAGTGAGGCTGCCAGAGCCTGGGGCAGGGGCACCAGGCACCTCCCCAAGACTGAAGCAGCGCCTCCATGTCCCCATCCCCTTCCCCTATTCTGGGCTCAGGGGTGACTAGGCTGGCTTCCCCAGAGGAGCTGGGCTCCACCCAGCCACACATGCCCCCCTCAACCCAGGAAGCACTCCCTGGACCCTCCATACTCATCCTCAGCCCCTAGGATGCCCTGGACACCCCCAGTACCAGGAGGGGCACAGCGAACTAGCTCTCCTCCCGTCTGTGACCACCCTGAAGGTTCTGGATACCCACTGCTGCAGGGAAGGGCGGGGGGCAGTTCTGAGTGGGGGACCCTGCACCCGCCATATGGGTCAGCAAATGCTGTTGTCAGCCAGACTGCAATGAGCTCCTCACTTGCTACGTCACTGTACTTGGTTGAATGGTGACCCCTAAAATTCACATCCCCTGGGAAGCTCAGAGGGGGACCTTATCTGTAAACGGTCTTTGCAGCTGTGATCCTATTAAGATGCACTCACGCTGGGTTAGGGTGGACCCTAGTCCAGTGACCAGTGTCCTTAGGAGAGACAGGAGGGAAGACAGACAGAGAGAAGGCCACGTGGAGATGGAGAGACTGGAGGGAAGCAGCTGCAAGCCAAGAACACCCAGGGCTGCTGAGAGCTGCAAGAGACAAGGACGGGTCCTCCCCTGGTGCCCTGTAAGGGGGCTCGGCCCCACCCATGCCTCGACCTTGGACTTCTGGCCTGCAGAGCTGTGAGGGGGTAGATTTCTGCTGTGTAAGCCGCCCAGTCGGGGGGGGCGTCTTCGGAAACTGACACAGCACCCCCTCTATCTATCCGAATCCTCTGCCTAGTGTCCAGGCACAGGCAGGCACGGAGACCAGGCATGGAAGGTCAGAGCCCAGCTGGACTCAGATAAGGTGATGCTCAGACCAGTCAGTGTGGGTACTGCTCACAACCTGCCCCTGCATCCGTGAAGTGGGCATAGGGTCCTTGGGTTCCACAGGAGTGCTACACAGTGGGCCCCGGAGCGGCAGTGCCACCGTGCCCCACCCTGAGCATGTGCAGACAGCAGCTTTTCCACAATAACCCATCTTCCACTGCCCTGACCACAGGCACTGCCGCCCCGACTCCTCCTCCTCATTCCCCAGGGTCATGCAGCCCAGGAGGGGCAGCGCCCCCAACCCCTCTGGCTTCCCGGGGTCCTGCTGGCTGGTGCATAGAGGTGGCACCCCTGGTCTCTCAGTCCCCACACCACCCACCTGCCAGGCGCCAGAGCACCAGCCTCTTCCAGTGCCTTCCTGAGAAAGCTCCGCGCCTGCTCCTTGCTGCTGTCCCTGGATGGAGCAAGCGACAACGGAGTGGGACCCCTGCCAGCAAGGCCGGTGCTGGGGGGCACTGCTGGTGTCTGGAAGAACTTATTCCGGGCCTGCTGGGTCCTCGAGGCTGACAGGGTCCAGGCTGGGGGGTCCATCAGGGCTGCAGACATTGAGCTTGAACCAAGCGTGGTTTGAGAAGCTGTCACTCGGGGGGTTTCCTCACCCCGAGGCATGGCCAGGTGAGGGTCTGGGGCACTCGGGGGCACAGCGGGATGGGAGGTGCCTGCTGCTGTGCGCTGGGCAGCTGACGACCAGCCCATGGGGGAGCTGTTGGTCACACGAGGGTGGACTTTGCCCTCCATGGGCATGGGGGCCAGGTGGCTCTCGGAGGGCCTGGCCGGGCTCCTAACGTGGACAGGTGCAGCACTGGCAGCTAAAGGGCTGGGGGCAGCCGGAACAGAAACCCTGGCAGGTGGGTTCCGCACAGCAGGCTCCTGTGCTGGTGGTGCGGCCTTGGGCTTGTTCGCCTCCTGGGCCTTCTGCGGGGAACAGGAGGTCCTGGAATCTACAGGCGTGGCCTCTGGCCGTCTGGGGACGAGACCTGGAAACTTGGGGCTTGCAGAGGCAGCCTTGGGGTGGTGGTTGGTGCAGACAAAGGCGCCTGGTTCTCCTGTGGCCCTGTAGGCCCCCGAGTGCAGCGTGCAGGAACACTGCTTGCACCTGGGGGAGAAAGTCACAGGAGGCTGGCTCAGCAACCACCTGCCCACTCCGCCCTGCCTTCACCACGCGCTCCCGAGGGCAGGCATTGCGGACTCCTGTGTCCACTGGCAAGGTCATGGATTCATTCAACAAGCGCCTCTTCTCAGGCTCAGAACCACTTGAGTCAGACCCCACCAAAAACCTCAGTGCAAACCCCAGAGGGTGCTCCTGCACACCAGCAGACATGCACACGCAGGCCACCCTGGGCCCCCCTTTGGGACTCACCCACCCCAGCCTATCAGAGTTGGGGATGGAACTAGGGGGAACCAACCCACCCTAGCCTTGCAGACCTGGGGACAGAAGTTGGGGAACAGCGTTTGTCCTCTAGGAGCCCTGACCCGAGGTGCAGGGTGGCAGGGAGGGGCTGGGGATGGCCACTGAGTCCAACACCCCAGTGGGAAGGGCAGCGGCATAGGAGGGAGACTGAGGCGGTGTGCAGAAGAACAGCCGAAAGGGCATCTCCCGGGGGTGCTGGAGGACACTGGAGCTTAGTGAGGGC
>PVKP010031268.1:0-27118 GCA_004027715.1 Plecturocebus donacophilus | reverse complement strand
CAACCCTGATATCACCTGCTCGGAAACACCAGCTGTTTGTCATATAACAAGAAAGGCTTTGAGACTGTGTGTGTGAGTGCACACACATGTGCATACAAGGCCCTCCCTGCCCTACAAATCACAAAACAGCTACTAGAAGGAGTGGAGTTAAGGAGAATCTTGCATTGACTTACAAGCAAATGCATAAGAAAATGAAATTAACGTGGCCCCCAGTTTCTGGCTGACATTTGTTATTTTCATGTCTTCTTTCATGCAGATCTTGAATGAACAATGGAAGCAGTATACCAGTATTTCTGAAGGTGAGGCTTTTTTCCACAGCAACAGTCCGCATAAAATTGCAACCAGTCACACCTGGGATGATGTAGTCATTCTAACATGCTTTATTTCCTCCCATGGCACGATCATCATCTGACATTTCCAGTTGCACTTATTTGTTTGCATGTCTGATTCTAGCTGAAATACAAGCAAGTTCCTAGAAGGCAGAAGGGTTCATTTTTATTTCTAAAGCATATCACAGTATCTGACACAGAGTAGTGCTAGATAAATGCATTTGGATTCAAATTAAATGTTTCTGTCACTTGAAACATGGTGGTAGATGGTGCATTGTAAGGGAATGTGTTAACTTCTCTTCCCGGGTCCACAAGGGTCATGGTTTCAAAGGCAAGAACTTGCCAGAGACATGCCTGACCTGGCTTCTTTCACGTCCCCATCCAGAAGCTTAGAGGTCTTTGTCTAACTTTCGCATGCACCATCGGGAAGGTAGACTGCCCAGGTGAGCTTCTTTTGTTTAGGAAGCCAGTGAAAAGCTGTAGGAGGACTGTGGGCCAAACAACCAATTCGATGTCAAAGTCAAAAAATCAATCACTCCAGTGGAAGTTTGCAGGGACCCTTATGGGAGAAGAACTTCAATGGGCGGGACAACTCTCAGTTTGAAAGACCCTCGGCCCCTCACCTGTGCGGATTTTCCCTTCTGGAATCCCCTCCCACGGCAGCGTGGGAGCTCGCTTGCTCTCTGTTTCTCTTTCTCTTCTCTGCCTAATAAATCGCTTTTCTGCAAAACTCTTTGGGTCCGATATTTACTTGAACGAGCCCACTGCACCTCCAGGGCCTCTTCCCCTATTCCTGGGCAGGGGAACCAAAAACCTGAAACATCAGGTCACAATTGTATACGTGACTCAAATGGAATCCCTTTCGCCTCTAGGCCTAGGAGGTCAGCTTTCTGAAAAACTTCAAAATTTAAACAAGTGATAGTTATCCATTTTCATCCTTATCCATTTTCTTTCATATCTGTTTTGCTCACCGTTTCTTCCCATGGGAAGTTGCTGAATATAAACGTATAAAATAGTTCAGAAAAAAAAGAAAAAACATAAGCAAAATGAAACCAAATGTATGGTCATTTACATAGGTTTTCTCAAGTCCACTAATAAATAATCCAGACAATTTGAAATGAGTTCACATTCCTAAGACTTGACATTCATCTTTTTACCAGCGTTCTATCACCAACAGTGATGTACTTGTGCTTTATCAAATCCATATATAATTAGATTCAATATTTTAATCCTATGATATTTAGGAGAAACGAAGAACAATCTTTGGTTGAATTACATGAGACAAATCAGTTAAAAAACAACAAGCTATTAAGGAACGAATTTCTCCTGGAATTCTCATGCTGTAGTTTCGGAGCCAGTATCACTGTATGTTCTCTATAATCCAATTTCTTTTAAAATGGCTTTCAGCTCCCTTTTTTGTGCACTATTGATGTTAAGCATGAAGGAATGCAAACACTTGCAGCATCAAAAGCAAATAGCATCTTACCACCCGGAATGCCCTGGCATGAGTCCACAAAAGCAAGATTTAACTCCTGAGAATGGCAGTGGGTAGACAGAATTCGTGGGTGGTCTTTCCAGAAAAATGGCTTATGAACTTCATTTAAATAGTCATTAGTGCCTTGGTATCAGTAGTTGTCTGCTAGTTATTGGTATCTTAACTGTTATATTAAAACAAAATTCAAGATGTTAAATAGAAAATTTTAATGCAAAGCTCACAATTTTGCAAATTACAATATTTTTAAGCTATGAAAGTTTTGCTGATAATTACTGATAATTTGCCTTATTGACCTACTAACACTTTACTTTTCTGATATGACTTACTGTGTACTATGACTCTTAGGCAAGAAATGCAACTTGTTTTGCCCATATCATTCGAGGATATGTAACTGTATTTGTGGAATCTTCTGTAAGTCCAGCCACGACACTCATTGACTTTTTTAAACTCTACCTTATAACAAATAAACTCACCACTTATAAGAACCACTATTATATCCTACATAGCCAATGCTCTGTTTACTCAAAGTTGTTGTTTTATAGAGGCTTATTTCACTCATGATCTAAGGGGGAAAATAAGATGCTCTGGATTCGATTCTTTATATATTTTGATGGTGAGTTATCTATTACCCATGTGCTTTCTCACTTGCCAAACAATGTCATTTCTCTGTTTAAATTACACAAGTTGCAGCAATGTTCACACCAGACTAAGGCTGTCAAGCAATATGAAAGTAACAGGATAATTTCTAACTTAAAAACACAAGCTATTTTGCACTATTTAACCTCATGTAAAATATTTATTTTTAAAAATCTATTTTTCTTTATTTCTTATAATTATGCTAATCAACAAAACTTGTTTTACATTCTTGTTCCTTTATTCGCTTTTTGGCACAGAACACTCTATAGACCTGTTTAATGTAGCCAGAATTTCTCTTTCCCTGATGCCTGGAAATTAGAAGTTCCTCCACTAGTTTTGTATCTCTCAAATCCCTCAGTCATTCCCAGTACAATGTGTCAGTCCTGTTACTAATCACATCTTCCAATCAGGTCCTGTATGAGAAAAATTCTTTGCAGATATTTCTTTGGCATAATGATTTCAATTCCTTTAAATATATACCCAGAAGTGGGATTGCCAGAACATATAGTAATTCTTTCTTGACTTTCCTGCAGAAACTCCACACTTTTCAATAATGGCTGTATTAATTTATTTTACCACCAACAGTGCACAATTGTTTCCTTTTCTCTATACACTCACTGGTACTTGTTATCTTTCCTCTTTTATCTTTTTGATAACAGCCATTCCAACAGGTGTGAGACAATACAGCTTTGTGGTTTTAAATTTCCCTGATGATTAGTGATGATTAGCATTTTTCAGGTTATCTGTTGGCCATTTGTATGTCTTTTTCTGAGAAATGTTGATTTCACTCCTTTGCCCATTATTAAACTGGGTTCTTTGTTTTCTAGTTTAAGTTGTTTGAGTTCCTTATATATTTTGGATATTAGCCCCTTATCAGAGTATGGTTTAAAAATATTTTCTCTCAGTCTGTGAATTGGCTCTATTCCGTGTTCCCTTTGCTGTGCAGAAGCTTTAGCATTAAAATCAGCATGCCACAGTGATATCTGCATTCCTAAGTTAATTGCAGCATTATTCACAGTAGCTAAGTTATGGAACCACTGCAGGTATCCATCATTGAATCAACGTATAAACAAAATGTGGTATATATACATAATGAAATACTATTCAGCCTTTAAAAAGAAGAAAATTTTGTTATTTGCAACAGTACAGATGAACCTGGAAGACATTAGGCTGAATTAAATAAGTCAGGCACAGAAACACAATAGTGCACAATCTCACCTATATTTGAAATCTAAAGAAAGTCAAACCAATCGAAGTAAAGAATGGAATGTTAGTTAGCAGAGGCTTGGGGGAAGAGGACTAATGAAGAATGGGAATATGTTTGTCAAATTGTACAGAATTTTAGTTAGATGGAAGGAATACATATGTTTCAGTGATCTACTGCACAAAATGATGACTATAATAAATAATAATGCATTGTATATTTCAATTACTAAAAAAGTAGATTTTAAGTGTTTTTACCACAAAAAAATAAGTATGATTAGTGATGGATTTATTCACTATCTTGATTTAATCATTCCATAAAATAAAAATATAACAAAGCATCATATTGTACCCTATAAATACACAATATATACAATTATTATTTATTGTAAAAATTTTAAAAATCAAATTAAAATTTTTAAATTAAATTATGTTTAAAATTAATTTAACTTAAAATTGTTGCTCTTATTGCTTGATAAGAGCAATAAGGCTCTGGATATACTGTATGCAAACTCACTTTCAGACACTGTGACAGTAGGGATAGACAGATGTGATGCCTTTCCTCACCCATCATAAGGGTCACAGATGACCCTCCTATAGCAAAAGACAAAGTAACAAAAGAAAAGCATAACAAATGTATTTAACCACAGTTTTATGTGACACAGGAGCCTCCAGGAATAAAGGCCCAAAGACCCAGGAAGAGGAATTATGGTTTCTATGTCTTGCTTCAAGGGAGAAAACGTGGCAGAAGACAGGCAGAGAAGAGAAGGTCAGAGAGACCTTGCTTCTGAGGTCCTTCCAGTCTCCTTCAGTTCAAAGTACCCAACATGACAAAGTACCATATTTGGGTTAGCATGATCTGATCCTCTGAAACCCTATGAGCAGTTTACAAGCAGTGGAACATTTGAAAAAAAGATTAAGGAAAATGAAAATCTGAAGAGTGGACTCCATTTTTTACATTAACTTGGTCATCAATGGGCTCTTTGCAGAAACCCTCAACATTACTTGAGTCGTATTGATTCTATATCAAGATGGTTGATAGTATCTTAGTATGATAGTATTATTTCAAGATCACAACATAACCATTAAGCTCATTTATTACATTTTACCTCCCTAGTTCTGTGAGAAAATGATTTCTTGACCTTGAAACTCTAAGAAACAACAACAACAAACAAAAACATTGCCATTTTACACTGTTTCATAGGACACAGAAATCCTGAAAGATGGACCAGAGATTTCTCCCCTGACCAGTCAGAAGTCTTAGGCAGAGAGAAAAGACTCAACGTCAGGAAAATGAGCCTCCTTTTTCCTCAATATCTTAGTAATTTAATGTGAGCTTCTCAAAAAGATGATGAAATAACTCAAAGCATTTTAAACTACTCAAGTATTTACACATTAATTATCCCATCCAGCCTTCCCAGTCACCCTTGGGAATTATCTCCAAGGCTATATGAACTCCGTTTCACAGCTAAACAAAGATATTTTCTGAACTTTCCCTAAAATGGCATACAAGGTAGTTTAGAGTGTGGATGTCAGATCCCTTTTATCACACTCCAAAGCAGATTGTCTTTCTAGTCTACCTTTGTGTAAACTCTTGAAAGGCATTGGTAAGTAAAGTGATATAATTTAACAATAATTATCCTAAACTTTCTTACTCATCTGCACCGCACTGTCTCCAATCCCTCAATATTTGGAATTAAATCCTGATTCCAAGGCTGAAATCTGATGTCTGGTTTTGCTCTATGAATTCTGAATTCTCCTCTCATCTGTCTTTTCCCCATAAAATACAGGGACCCACAAAGAGAGCAATGGGGATGGGCACCGTTCTCTAAATGAAGCAGTCATTTTTCTCCATGTTGGTCTGATCTGCAGCACTGAATTTCTGACTGGCTCACTCTGTCTGCATTCTCAGGGATTACCTGTCTCTAAAGACTGCAGGCTGCTTGCCTTAAACTCCTGCCCATAACCTGACACTCTGAGACACTGGTACCCTGTACAGACAGGAGTCTGGATCTTCTGGCAGCAGATCCTTCTCCCACTGGCCTAGAGCCTCCTTCACCTGCATTCTTCCAGACCTGATTCATTGCTTCTCCTTGAAGTTCTACCTGAAGGACTATGGAACATGTCACCCAAAAATATGCTGCTTTGGTATATTGATTACTTCAAGCTGAAGGCACTTAGGAAATGCTGAACTTCTCTCATCTGCCTAAAGACAGATTCTCCAAAAGGAACTTCATCATTACCATCAATCACCTCCCTGGGAGCTTCATTAACCAAGGAAGATGAACTTTTATCACACGAGAGGGAGACTAGGAGTTGACAACATGCCCAGATAAACTTTCTCACAAACTATCATCAATTATCCCAAAGACCTCTTCTTCTTTCCCCCAAAATTATTTCCTCTCCTCTAAGTTGCCTACATTCCCCATACCCTCTGCCCTATGAAGAGGGTATATAGCTCCTAAATCTCACTCCGTTTTTAGGCATTCACTTTTCTTTCCTGTGATGCCACATAGCTCATAATAAATCTGTGGCCCTTTTCTCCTGTTAACCTGCCTGTTGCAAGTTTATTTCATAGATTCACTTGTCAAATGCTTAGAAGGTAAAGGGAGAGTCTTTACTCCTTTACATGATGTTCCTACAATTCAGAGGTTATAAACAAAGGCCCTAGACTTCAGACAGATAGTGTAAATGAATGACTCTAACCAGACAGACTAAAGTACACTGTAGCATGACTGCTGGCCTCCAGGTCTAGAGCAAGAGGAAGCTACTACTGTGAAATCCTTCCAGAATATAGACCCAGGTTATCAGATGTACTAATTTTTAAGAGAAGATAGATATCCTTTTTTTAAATGTGAAATTGGTGACTAACTGGTATGACTTGAAAGTTTGTGTTCCCTCCCAAATTCATATGTTGAAATGTAATCCCCTGTGTAGTAGTATAAGGAGGTGGGGACTTTGGCAGGTGATCAGGTCACAAGGGTGGAACCCTCATGAATGGAATTAGTGCCCTTATAAAAGAGACTCCAGAAAGCTAGCTCACCCTGCTGCCATGTGAGGACACCATGAGAAGACAGCTATCTATGAGGAAGCAGGTCCTCCCCAGACACCGATTCAGCCAACACCTTGATCTTGGACTTCTCAGTCTCCAGAACTGGGAGACATAAATACTTGTCATCTATAAGACACAGTTTATGGTATTTCTGTATGGTATTTTATAGCATCCCAAAAAGACTAAGACACTAATCAAGTGATATTTCAAAATATTATGTGGACACTTGATACAACCAGACATTCTCCACCATGCTTCAGTTTATGACTTGTGCCTCTGATAATTGCTCAGCCCTGCTTAGAAAGTATAATTCTTACAATTTTAAATGCCTTACTTGCAAAAAGAGAGGTAGGGCAGCGACATGGATTGCTGTTGGAGAATTGATGATCGAAAGCTTTGATAATCACATCAATGTATTACAAAAGTAATCTACTCAAAGTAGCACCATGAGAGAGTTCTCCATGTGTCTCTCATACTTAAAGACATTAACAGCCTTTTTTTCAGATCATCTGTTCAAGCATATTTGTACAGCATGGGGTCCCCAACCCCCAGGCCATGAACTGGAACTGGTCTGTGGCCTGTTAGGAACCTCCTGGCACAGTATGAGGTTAGTGGCGGGCAGGGGAGCATTACCACCTGAGCTCTACCTCTTGTCAAATCAGCCATAGATTCTCACAGGAGCATGAACCCTATTATGAACCATGCATGAAGGGATCCAGGTTGCATGCTCCTTACGAGAAACTAATGCCTGACGAGCAGGAGTGGAACAGTTCTATATCAAAATCCACCCTATCAGCCACCCATGGAAATATCGTCTTCCATGAAACCAGTCCCTGGTGCCACAATGGTTGAGGACTGCCGATCTAGCACACAGCCTTGGAGGATACATATGGAGGCCCTCCTTGGAGCAACACACAGGAATGCTAATGGTCTATTATAGAATAGTCGCATTTTCTAAGCTCAGGTTCCTTTTACGTAATATAACCTTTTTTTGCACTATTTGTGTTACTCTGTGAGAACTGTGGCTCAGGAAACCAGGGAAGATGCTAATACACTGGTTATTATTATGGCTGTAAAGTCAAGTCCCTGGTCTCTGACCCAGGAGTTTCATGACATTTCCTAGTATGCATAAAACAGTGGTAGACTAACATATAAAGTTACAAAGGCAATAAAATCTCAGATTCTCTATAGTTCTTTACAACCGATACTTGTTTTTTTCTTTACATTCTAGCTATAGTAGCTGCTCTAAAATCAATAGTCTAGAATCTTCCCTATGTTTACCGCATTTATCTGAATCAATATATTTCTCCTTTGCTTTTGAAAGTACAATGCCTCATTCTCCATTGAAACAGTCATGAACTTTCATCATTTCAAACACCTAAATCTCTTTATATATCATTGTTGTTATCTATTTTAGGCCTCCATCTTCATCTTCAGACAACAGCTTGATGCTTACCAATAAAGCAGAATGACTAGTAGGCAGCTGTCAATCTATGCTGCCTGAGTTTCAAACTGTGTTTTTCCACCTATTGGTTGTATTACTCTGGACACATTATTCAATCAATACATTTGA
Source organism: Plecturocebus donacophilus (assembly GCA_004027715.1). Taxonomy (NCBI): domain Eukaryota; kingdom Metazoa; phylum Chordata; class Mammalia; order Primates; family Pitheciidae; genus Plecturocebus; species Plecturocebus donacophilus. The sequence continues at coordinate 18,830 of PVKP010031268.1, read as the reverse complement.
ATATCTATATCCATTTTCTTATCTATAATATGGGAATAGTAATAATAATTAATTCTGAGGATTACCTACAAATTAAATGTGTAAATCAGTTTACACATTTAGTGTGTTTAGAATAGTGTGAGGTTTATAGCAAGAATGTAATACATGCCACCAATTATTATTCAGTTGAATATTTGTTGAAAAATTCTGTTATGTTCTGACTTTCAATGCAGATTGTTTGTGATTTACAGTCTATCATTGAGAAGCTGAATGATAATTTAGGGCTACGATAATGATAATTTTGGTTCTTTTGCAGTTCAAATCCTCGATAGATTAGAAAAACAGTTTTTATAAACTTTCCCTTTTGAAAAAACCACCACCTCATATCCCAGTCTTCTACAAATGACATGAAAAATCAAGCATCAACCCCTCTCCAGTCAAAATGTAAACGTATAACTATACTATAAAGTTTAAAATGAAGTGTCAAATAACTCTTCCACAGATGACTGTGTCCACTTAGAATGCTTAAATATTATCACATACATATAAGAAGTTTTCTTCACAGTCCTACTCAAAAAGTCAATCCACCAAATATTCCTTGTCTGAAGCAATGTTTCCATTGCTGTTTTCACTATGTTACGCCTTTCTCTTAATGGCCTCAAATAACATCCTCTGATTTTCTAAGAGCTGTTCTTTCCATTTTTCTAAGCCCGTGAAAATTAAAATAAAACTTTCAAAGGAGTAAAGCAAAAGAGAAAGAGCTACAAAAATCTGATTTGATTTTCCTACACTTTCCTCCCTCCCTATATCCAAGCAGCTAATCTCCTCTCAAACAGCACAATAGAACAGCTAGACATAAAGAAAAGGAGATAAAATTGGCCAGCCAGTACACTGTTCTTGCTAATCTGGACCATTTACATAAGGGTTAGAAAGCTTGTTTTATCATTTAAACAGGCTTAAAAGCCTCTTTGCAAATGAGATTTAGTTCCTACAAAAGAATGAATTCTAGCTATTTGGTGAGTTTCTGCTAGACCAGCACTGGGAGCCGACTTGGCAGTAACTACAAGCTATTTCTTTGGCCACATACAGTATACCCAAAGATTGCTTCCAGCTGCCAAAACTGAAAAGCGTCAAGCTGATTAAATTCTTTCCAGGAGTTGAACAGGATGAGGGGCAAGTTAAGAGGTCAATAATATCAGATCTTAAACTGTACCTGGCCAAACTCTTCCTCTATGCAGGTGCTTTAAAAGTGGCTTTGAATGTTCAGAGCCCTTAAATTTTCTTTGAAAGAGAACAGAATGGTGGACAGCAAATGAAATTCAGAGACAGAAGACATAAAATGGTCTCAAGCTGTGAAATGAAGACAATCTAAAGTCTTTGATTCATTGTTGGTCTGAGTGGCACTGGGTACAGGATAAACTGCATAACTAACTCCCTCGCCAATGTTAGCACAAAAGATCACTGGAAGGAAAAGACGTTCTTAACACAGGAGAGTACAGTCTTTGCATCGAAATCTTAGATTTTAAAAATCAAGATCATGTTTATACATACTATACCTATTATGTCTTTTACCTGGCACACCTTGAACAGATGTTCAGTGTGACCTTGGCCTGAGGCTCAGCAGAGTAAGTAGGACGGCCTTGGTTAAATTTGCTCCCAGAAGGTACCAGGGTTGTTACTCCCTCCATTCTTAAATCATTAAGATCCTCTGTAACAACACAAACAATTACAGAGAAAAAAAATTAACTCTAGTGGAATTGAGGAGAAAAGTTCATGTTTTCAGGTATCTGCCATTAGTTTGTTAAGCAAAACAATTTATTTCCCCTTTGCAAAAATCTAACTTCATGTATCAATTATTTTTCAAATTATTTCTAGACATAGTTGGACACATATTATATGTGAAGATTTACAAGAGACAAAATGGTAAGAGATTGAATATACAGAGAGCGGGCAGAGCACATATGACCACAGACCACTGACTCACAACCTCTGCCATACCCACTGGGGAAACCAAACTATAGCGTCTGCAGCAATCAGCCCCAAGTGGTCAAAACTTGGTCAATGACTGCCAGCTTTCCTATTTTTTGTTGTTGTTGTTTTCAACTCAGAACAAACCACACCAAACCAAATATGTTTCAAAACCAATTGCATAAGTCTTCCGCTTCTAATCAGTTTGCTTTCAGCTTTCCCATCAACAACCTCCAATCAAAATATAACTGAAGTCTCCCCCTTTTTCACTCTCAATGTTGCTTTCTACTTTCACCTGGGGAGGACAGCAGTAAGCCTGAATAGTCATGCCCCAAAAGTTGCTGAAGCCCACTTCTGTTTTTCCCAGGTCCTCAATCAAGAATGAAAAGACCTAAATTTTCCCTTGAGATTCAGTTCTGATACAATATGTAGATGATCTCCTACTTCATTCAGAGAACAAGGAAGCTTGTAAAAAGGATTCCAATTACTTACTCTCGGCTTTAGCACAAAAGAGATATAAAGTTTCAAAAGATAATTCATTATTGAAGGTATAATGTACATGAGGAGGAAAATCACTGTCTTCTGATGACTAAAGACCATAAAAACATCCTAGATCCCTCAAAAAACAATCAAGAGGATTGCATGTTTTAATCGGATATTACAAACAACAAGTGTCAAATAAATTGTTCTTGAGATGGTGACAAATCAGTCTAAATATGAACCAGCCTTTTGGAATCTGAGGAAGGCTTGTCAACAGACTTCCTCCATAGGCACCTCCAAGTGAAAGCCTTGTGCATAAGCAAACTGGAAAAACACTTAGGGTTTTAACCCAGCTTTACGGGAGTCATCAAAACGTGTCACCTTGACCTGGTTACCAAGGCTTAGTCCCCTTGTTTAAGAGCCTAGGTGCCAATTCGAAACCTGGTGCTTCTGCAGAGCTAATTACAAGCTCCCCTCTTAATCTCATGGTTCCTCATGCAATACAGACATCACGGCTGCCTCTGAACACATAGCACTTTTCACTCAGTGTTAAATACTCATGAGAGTCGGTTATACGCTCCCTCTCACATTACCGTTCACCACTAGAACACTCTATTTTTGCCACTCTCCTGCCCCTATCAGAACAAGTGAACCCATGATTTTCTTACCTCGGTTAGGAAACTTTCTGAACTTCAATATTTTTAAAGACTGCCATTGAAAACCCTGACTCAATATTATTTGTTGCTGGATCATATTTCAAAACTTGAAACTAGAGATTATCAAGCAGGGTATTCTACCACTAATTTATGTGCCTACGAAATATAGTTCTCTATCAGAGGTAAAATCAGTCCAGATGGCAGAGAGATTGTACTTACCTGAGTTTGTTAACTGGACAAAGACCTCAGAGTAAATATATATACAGGTACAATTAAAAAAAATACGTGACTTTGGGATGCTTTGGAAACAAAGGGTTTCCTCTCTGCTAGAACCTCCTTCAAACATTGAGAAGATGTTTAAAACACTTTTAGATACACTCCATCCAGAGGTAGTTATTATAAAGATTAAAGCTAATGATAATATAAATAATATAGAAAGTAAAAGAAATGTTCTAACATATTATTTTGCCAAAGAAGCAGCCTTAATCAAGGTTATGAACCTACCTACAATTTTAAAGAATACATATCTGGAGTCATTCTAAGACACAATTATAGAATATCAACATTTAGCCCCTGATTCTGAAAAATAAAAATAAAAATATAGTTCTAGCTTTACTCAGATAATCTCTGGCATTTTTGGTGGCACCAGATGGCTTCAAATGAATACTAGTTAAATTTCTCCATGAAATGACTCATCATGGTACAGATAAACTGGTTACAATCTTAAATCTTCAGAGTAGACAGCTGACTTGAGACCTTCAGAGGGAGATAACGACCTCAGAGAGTAGACAGCTTCTGCCCATGATATTGGATCAAGATCTCTGGTGTAATTTCTACTTTGTTTTTTATCTACTTAATGACAATCATTCTTCTCATTTTCTAAAGACCACTGATAGTCACTCACCCACAATGACCCTTTTTCTCTTTTATTTTATTCTTATTAAAATTTCAGATTAGAGCATAATCATTTTCTAACACTAATCTTGTATTATCCTAAATAGTAACCTTCAAGCTCACTGATTGCTAGATATGAGATCCCTCACCAGACTACCATCATCAAGAACCCTTGGAAAATTTCAGTCTCATCAAATGAGACCACGAGGAATTAAAGCCAATGGTATTTCCACTTGAACTAACATGGATAAATCAACCTGTGACTTTACTAGTTTCCCTTTCTCACAAAAAGAACCTATTAATCTATTAATTAGACTCTGTAATTCTAAATTCAGATTCAACAAACTTCATAAAAAGATGAGCCAATTACTTATCATCTGGAAGAAACTATGAGATTCACATATGTATCCCAACTAATGATCAGCCTTGATTCCAACCTCAAGTCATGAACAATTTCTTTTTTCTGGATCCCTGTGTGTTCCTATCAGATACTACTTTCCTTGCGGCTAGATAGCTAGTCCTGCTTGCTTCATGCACACATACCTCGTGCACTTTAAAAACAACATTACAAATCTTACCGGTACACAGACACCCTAATTCTAAAGATCATCAAGCCTGGAAATTTTCACTCTAATACAAGCTCCTAAATGAGGCCATCCTTTATTATTCAGGCACTCTTCTTGGAGGTGTTATTGACTCATTTATACAAACAACCAAGGCAGTTTCCAGCAATAGGAATCACGCAGAAAAGCCTATAAGACGTGTATCGTTAATGCTGGCAGAAACTGTAAGTGATACTACCTCTACCCTAGATGGAATACAGATCCACCTCAACTGTTGGCAAGACAGTTGAGCAGTCACATTGTTTTGGATTTTTTTTTCACTAGTCATGGCGGTACCTGTAGCATTGCTGATACTTCTTGCTATACTTGGATCAGTGAAACAGGTAAGGTAGAAAAGTCTATGTGTCAGCTTGACAAAAGGCTACTTTGTTCTCTAAGTTTGGTCCTTGTGGACTGTGAGATTTGTTCTTTTACCTTGGGTTGGACAGTTCAAGTTCTTGGTTCTGAAGAACCAAGTCAATAACCCCACTGGTTCTGAAAAACCAGGTCAATATTAAATTGACTTAAACTGTTTTTGTTGTTATTATAGTGTTCATGATGCTGGTACCTCAAATTCCATATAAAGTCTTAAAAGCTTGTATATGGCCACTCTCATCAGATGACCACAATGATGATGCAACAACAACAAAATAAGACCTTGTGATATGATTAAGAGTACAAGTGAATGACCATCAAGCAGTGAAGATCTGGATCTCTCACCTTACCTTCTGACCAAAAAAGAGACCAAAAGATAGGAGATTGAATATACATACAGACGATAGGTAGATCATAGGCAACATTAGAATACTGACTCACAACCTCTGCAGCAGTTGGCTCAAAACATTCAGGACTTGGTCAATAAAGATCAGTTTCCCTTGTTTTAACGCTACTTCCAACTCAGAACCAACTGGAGAAAGCCAAATGTGCTCCCAAAAACAATTGCATAGATGGTGTGTTTCTAGTAAGCCCTTCTTCAGCTGTCCCATGTCAACAACTTCCAATCAGAACATATTCAAAGCCATCCCTTTAAAAATTATTTTTATAAAATCTTCCTACTCCCCTGTATCCCTTTGGGTCTCAGGTAAATGCAAGTGATAGTGGCTGACTCCCATGCTACAGCAAGCTCTGAATAAATAGATAAATGTTCTCTGCTTATTCTCATTTGTGTAGTCTTTATTTATTTCCACAATGGCAACCTTCAAATATCTAAAGGTTTGTCATAGAGAAGAGATATTAGAGTTCCACCTGTGCCTGCAGTGAAGGAATGGGTATAAGAGGAGAGTGTGTTTCTTATCAATATAACAATCTTCTCACATTTATAGTTGCTCAAAGGCATACTGTACAGTGCCCTGTAGGAGACGTGATTGCCCTGTTCCTGCAAATGTTATAAGCAGAGGCTGAATAATTGTTTATAGTGGGCAAACTGGGGTTTTGTAGAAGCATTGTACTAAATAGTTTAATCCAAATCTAAGCTTCCCATACATTCTCATTATAATTCTATGATTTAAGGTACATCTGTTAAAAAGAAGACATTGATTATGTAAAAGAAGAGTGTTTGTTTAAATGAAGCAATCACCTTTTGGGGGCGGTTTTCTTATGGATTAGAACTAAAAGTTGCTTTCTCGATTTTTTTCCTGGTGCCACAAAGCATACCACAACGACTTATTAATGTTATTCATACTGATATGAAGAAATTATGTGGTTCCTTCTGGGTTAGGGAGCCCAGACATGCTGGCCCCTCATTACCTTTGAGGATGTGTTCAAAGGCCAAAACCATCAACTATCTACTTGCTTCTGTACCATTTTTCTACTAGTAAGATACAGAATGATGATATGGAGCTTCATGACAATTATCTAAGCATTTATAGATTGTTTGACATATGTAGAGAAGGTAATAAGACATGGATTTTATGACTGCACTTTGATGAACAGTAAAAACTCCCTGCCAGAACCCTCCTTTCATGTGAAAATTTGAATGTATTTAATGAGACTTTTTGAAGATTCTCTAGCAGCTCCTCACACCCCTTCTGGATAACACCTATTTTTTCCAGTTCAGAATAACTGTCACAATGTGAAAGAACAGAGAACCCTAGAGTTAGAAGCCTTCTGGAATTCATTTGCTGGTTCGCTGGAGACTTCAGAGTGCTGTAAGCTGAAACTGCTTCAACAACTGCTATGGTTCTTGGAGTGTCAGATGTGGCTGTGGTGATGGCAGTGAAATTGGCTCCTGCAGTCTTAGGAGAGGCCTCACTCTGAAAAAATATCTATTCATGTTTTCTTTCTTTACAAATATTCATTATTTTAAAGAAGGTTAAATGCTCCTAATTACTACTGAGTATTTCCCAAGCTCTAAAGGGTGACAGAACCATAAAAAAATTTGTTTAGTCATGGGAGAATACTTATAATCTATGTCTAATTTACAGTGAACAAAAATAAAATACAAATCTAGGTCTCACTAGCTCCATTTCCTTAACAATGTTATTCAAGGGAGTAGGTGTCTAGGATTAAGTAACTAAGAGAAAAAAAACAAAAAAATGCCTAAACTTAACAAATTTTGGAGCATTTATGAAAATAGAAAGGGAGAAAAACAAATTACATAATTTAAGTAAGATTCTGTCCTAAGACTTTTTAATACTGCATAAGTCAAGGGAGGAAATACTAAGAACATATTCTAGATGTAGAAAACTGAGAATCTTTGAATGCCAACGGTATTGAAGGAGGTAAAAATACGCCATTCTGACATGTTGACTATTTTGAGTTAAAGGCATTTGAAACACAGCAGATCAAGAAAATTACTCTGACCTTCATTCTATTTCTTAAAAACACAAAAAATGAAATTCCCATTTGAAAGATGCTTACCTTATACTACAAGAAAAGTAACATTCTTATTGTCAAGGACAAAAACGTTGAGACAGAGAATTCTGTACAGATCTTTTAAAATATCTCATCCTATAAGCCTTCCCATATTATTTACTAGATTCTTCACGATTTGCTATTCTTTGTCTGATTCAGTATATAAGTGATTGACTCTGTTTTTTGGATCATCATTTCCTTTTGAGGGCTCCCAGGCCATGTAAAACTGTATTAAGTATTAAATCCATCTGTAGAATTTTCTTCTGTTAATTTCTATTGGTCAGTTTAATTCTCAGGCTCAGCTCCTATGCCATGTAAAACTGTATTGAGTATTAAATTTGTATAATTTTCTTCTGTTAATTTCTATTGTGTTAATTTAATTCTCAGACTCAGCTAGAAACCCAAAAAAAAAAAAAAAAAAGAACTACAAGGGAAGAGGTAAAGTAATGCCTCTCCTATAGTATCAGAACTTTTCTGTCTTTGCTTTCTTCTTTTTTCTTTCTTCCTCTCATTTCCACTCTTTCTTCCTTCCTATTTGGGGGCTTTTTTTCTAAAACATTATCCAAAATATTCTCTACAATATCCAGCCCAATACTATAGATATGCCAGATATACCATCTTTGGTTGCAAGTAGATACAAATTTAGTCTGTTAAGAAGAAATTTTGGCCAACTAGAAGTTTCTTAGAAGCAATTAGAAATAGTTTTCACAACAAAGAAATTTGTAATTCTTAAGATAACAATGGTAAAGAAGGATAAAAATCAACTGATATGAATTTTAAAAAATATACTTGCCCAATTCTGATGCTTTGAAATTGAACTGTTCAGTAAGTAGGAGAAGGTTAAAAAAAATAGATAACTATAAAATTATGTGATCAACCCCATCCCAGAAGAAAAATAAATATTTTAAGTGTTATAAGAAATACATAGGAAAGCAACTGAGTTTGGGAGGAAATGCCAGCTATTGTCTTTTGACAGTTGGCCCTATTCTTACTAGCTTCCACACTCCCCAGTATTGCAGAGGCTAGAAAACTAAGAATTGCATCGCTTACACTCTTTTACTATCTAGTTCTCCACGTAAGGTTTAGGATTTGTCAAGGAGCTACAGTCACTAGAAGATTTAACAGGTAGAAGAGAGGTAGAACCATTTATTTTCCTCTAGAAGCAGTTCCAGTTGGGTGGATTTTGTAGGTACAAGGTTGTTGGTTATTTTTAAAATCTATTCTATTAATATTACAAAGGATGTATGAAATCTGAAGCAATTTCCTAGAATTTTCTAACTTCTGTGTGGCAATAGCCAATACCTGCACTGCTCTAGAAGAGGTTCTCCTTGAGGGCGCCATCCTTGCTGTAGACATTCAGGTATCTCCATACATTCTCTGAAATCTAGGCAGGGGCTCCCAAAGCTAAACTCTTGTCTTTTGCACAGGAACAGACCCAACACCACATGGAAGCTGCCAAGGCTTGGGGACTGCACCCTCTTAAGCCATGGTCTGAGCTGTACCTTGGCGTCTTTTAGCTGTGGCTGGAGCTGGAGTGGCTGGGTGCAGGGCACCATGTCCCAAGGCTGAAAAGGCAGTAGGACCCTGGGCCTGACCCACAAAACCATTTTTCCCTCCTAGCCTCACAGGCCTGTGATGGAAGGGGCTGCTGTGAAGATCTCTGACATGCCCTGGAGATATTTTCCTCATTGTCTTTGCTATTAGCATTGGGCTCCTCATTACTTATGCAAATATCTGCAGCCAGCTTGAATTTATTCCCAGAGAATGGGTTTTTCTTTTTTACTGCATGGTCAAGCTACAAATTTTTTAAACTTTTGCACTTTGCTTCCCTTTTAAATGTAAGTTTCAATTTCTGATCTTTTCTCTGTGAACAAATATAGGCATATACTTTTATCAAAAGCCAGGCCACCTCTTGAATGCTTTGCTGCTTAGCGATTTCTTCTACCAGATACTCTAAATCATCTTCTGCAGGTTCAAATTTCCCCAGATCTCTAGGGCAGGGGCAAAATGCCACCAGTCTCTCTCCCAAGGCATAAGAAGAGTGACTTCTGCTCCAGTTCCCAAACAGTTTCTCATATCCATCTGAGGTCACCTCAACCTAGACTTCATTGTCCATATCACTATCAGAATTTTGGTCAAAACTATCAACAAGTCTCTAGGAAGTTCAAAACTTTCCCACATCTTCCAGTCTTCTTCTGGGCCCTCCAAAGTGTTTCAACCTCTGCCATTACCCAGTTCTAAAGTTGCTTCCACATTTTTAGGTATCTTAAGGCAGTACCCTACTTCTGGTACCAATTTTCTGTATTAATCCTTTTTCACATTGTATAAAAACCTTCCTCAGCCTAGGTAATTTATAATGGAAAGAGACCTAATTGACTCACAGTTTCACGTAGCTGAGGAGGTCTCAAGAAACTTATACTCATGGCAGAAGGTGAAGGGGAAGCAAGATACCTTACATAGTTGTAGGAGACAGAGAAAGCAAGGAGGGAACTGTCAAACACCTTTAAACAATCAGATCTCAAGAGAGCTCCCTCACTATCAGGAGAACAGCATGGAGAAACCACCCCCATAATCCAGTCACATCCCACCAGGTCCTTCCCTCGACACATGAGGATTACAATTCAAGATGAGATTTGGGTGGGGACACAGAGCCAAATCATATCAATAGTACTTTCTGGAATGTTATGCAGCTAATATGACTGTAACCTGAGATGTATAGAGATAGCAGAATGTAATATTAAAACAGAGTTTAGCCTTAGATGATAAAAGATTATCAATAATTATATTATTATAATAATCATGAAGGAAGATATCAATTCTGTGTTTGAGAAAGATAACTGGCTGGGCACAGTGGCTCATGTCTGTAATCCCAACACTTTTGGATGGAGGTCAAGGTGGGAGGATCACTTGAACCCAGAAGTTTGAGACAAGCCTGGGCAACATATCAGGGCCTTGTCTTTATTTACTTATTCATTTATTTTTATTTTTGTGACAGAGTCTTGCTCTGTTGCTCAGTCTGGAGTGCAGTAGCACAATCTCGGCTCACTGCAACCTCTGCCTCCCAGGTTGAAGTGATTCTCCTGACTTAGCCTCCAGAGTAGATGGGACTACAGGTGCATGCCACTACGCCTAGCTAATTTTTGTATTTTTAGTAGACACAAGGTTTCACCATGTTGACCAGGTTGGTCTCGAACTCCTGACCTCAAGTGATCCACCTGCTTTGGCCTCTCAAAGTGCTGGGATTACAGGCATGACCCACCGACCCTGGCTGGTGCCCTGTCTTAAAAAAAAAAATAGCTGGGCATGTTGGGGCATGCTTGTGGTCCCAGCTACTCAGGAGGCTGAGGTGGGAGGATCACTTGAGCCCAGGAGGCTGAGGCTGCAGCAAGCTCTGATTTTGCCACTGCAATCCAGCCTGGGAGACAGAGTGAGACCCTGTCTGAAAAAATATAGTATGAAAGATAATTGAAGGTATATTTATTAAAAACCAATTAAATAAATAATTTGCTAAATTTATAAAAAACAATTTTAGGACTTTTCTGGAACATAGTATTATAAATAATATAACCACTATAAAATATTCCTTAATAAAATAAATACATTCAACTAAAATATTCAGTGAATGAGTTAATGAATATATTATTCGTAACTATAAGTGCATTTCTTATTAAGATATTCTTAAGACTGTACAATTATATATTCAACTAAATATGGATATATTTTATATGGTGAATATATTGGATATATTCAATATGCTGTAGAACTATACTGTTCAATTAATGAGTCACTAGCTACATGTTATCATTGCGTCTTTGAAATGTGGCTAGTCTGAATTGAGTTATGCTGCAAAGGTTAAATATACACAGAATTTCAATGAAATAGTACAACGAAAATAATGCTAAATATATAATTTATAACTTTTCTATTGACTGCATGTTGAAATGATAATATTATGGCTATGCCAGGTTGAATAAAATGTGCTATTAAAATTAATTTTACTTGTTTTTTTTTTCCTTTTCTAGTGAGTACTAGAAAATTTTAAATTACTACATTGTTTCAATTATATTTCAATTTGTAACTCATTAATTTTCTATTGAACTGTGCTATTTTAGAATATATATCTCATGAAAATATTAATAAAAATTATATTTTAAAGTAAACTCTCCTATATTCTGTTGCTTTATACTAAATATTCTTTAAATTGATACAAGGAAGAATACATTCATAGACTATATTTAAGAGTAATATTCATGAGGTAAATGCAATCATGTTCATTGATTTTATTGAAAAGAATATTTTTAAATTATTTGCTATACTCTTATCTGGCTTTATTTTTTTCTAAAGCCCTTATCATTACTTCACTTTGTACACACACACACACACACACACACACACACACTTAAACTCAGATTTGCATACAGAAACACATATACACACACCTATTATGTTTATTTTAAAATATATTTTTCTTTTATGACACATTAGAATGGAAACTTGATTTTTCTCATTTATTATTATAATCTCAGTTTCTTAGAAGTATGTCTAACACAGAGTAGGCATTCACTGATATTTATTGACCATAAGATTTTGTATAATTTGATAATTAATTAATTGATTATCTGATAAATTGATCTTTACATAGGATTGACTTTTGGAATATTAGTTTTTGAAGGATACATTTGTTCCACTTATAGCCATTGGAAAAATTGTAAAAACTAGAAAAGGGAGATATGGCAGGAAGCAGGGACGAGAAGTAAGAAGAGAAGGAAATGTATTAAAAGGTAATTTCAGAGGAAGATTCAGTAGGATGTACTGAAAAACTGAACGTGACATCTAAACAGGTTTCTCCATCTTACCACTTTTAGGGAATACAGGAAGAGATATTGCTTTTGGTTTCATACATGCTGAGATAGAACTACCTTCAATATATCCATATGGATATCTGGTAGACACTCAGAGGGACAAGTCTGGATCTAGTGAAGGAGTTTGGAATGGAGCTATTGACCATCTGGCTGAGAAAACCTGGTACAGTTATCATCCCAGTAGTTAAAGTTGAGCAGTGACACTTGCATCTAACTATTTTTATAAGTAGAATGTGTGCATTATATGAATGCTATATTTAAGAACTTATAAATAAGAAAGTACTACATTTTTTCTTTTTCATAATAGGAAGCCCAAAGCAGTAATTTATTTTTAAAGGTAGCCTTTAAAATTGTGTTGCATCTTCTCAGTTGCTGGAACACTATTGAGGAAAATCAACAAATTTATGACCAAAGACATGTGAACTTTTTATCTTCACACAATAGCAAATAACCAAGAATTAATCAAATTAAAAAAGTGTTTTGATTTAATTTAAGGAAATAACAGCTGCCTAGATAAAATAATCCCAGGACTTTCATTCAAGTGTAATCCATGAAATAATTTGCAGCTGCTTGAACTAGACAATGTGGGAGATGAGTGAATTTTCACATCTGTTTCAAGGAACTTTATAGCTAAAATTAAAAGCTTTCCCAATATTAGTCCCTTCACAGTGATTCAGTGATGGGTTACATGAGAATTTTATGGCAGTTTTCCCCTGTATTGCAATTGGTTTGTTGATTTACATCGATAAAGCTGATTTGGTCAAATGTTTTAAGCAGATGTTATACATTCTGAGTGAATTATTAAAAATAAAGCAAATGTTAAGAAAACAGATCAGGACTTAGACAAGTTTAAAGAAAACATGTATGAAAACATTTTTGTTATGTGAGACAGCTACAGTTCCAAAAAAGGGGAAAAGAAAAAAAGAATGAAACATAATTCACTTTGTTGGGACATTTTCTGGTTGAAAGATGAAGGAAAGATGTCCAGGGCATGTTTCTGTTGGTTCTCTATTTTTACAATCATACCTTAAATATGAATTTAGCATTCTTCTTTAGTACCTCGGAATAGTACAACTTCAAGCTCATGAATAATCAAGTTCATAATTAATAAGAACAAAATATATGTCAGAAATTATAGCTTTTAACTTTTTAGATTAATCTTAGTTAAAAAAACAATTTAAGTTAGAATTGCATTCGAAAAAAAGAGAGTCTTGTGGAATTTAAGTGCTACATTGAAATTTTCCATTCTAATAACATAAAAGTGAGTAGCTTACAGAATATTTACTCTGCTTAACCACATGAGATCAATAAACAAAGAAAGCGATTTGATCAATTAAGTTAGGGAAAATGTTTATATAAATTTAAATTTACATATATTCCATGTCTTCAGAGTAAGAAACTTTCTGAGATTTTCTTTATTACTTGCCAGTTCTTTTTAAATTTCTTTGAAAGTAACCATCAATAGCCAAATACATGATGAACACAAACTTTTGTAAAAATGTATAGGCTAGAATTTGTTTGCTTAGATTGCAAATGAATCACAAGACTTCTGCTAATTGAACCCCTCATTATTTAAATTGTGAAGCCTCTACTGTTAGTCAGAAAAATAAAGACATCTGGGAATGGTTTTCTTCTTCCAATCTGGAAAAAACACCAGTTCTAGCAAATTCAAATCCAAACACTACCCAAAACTGGGGTTTCTGCATCAGATACATCTTTATTATTCTTAGTTTTCACACACCACAAATACAAAAGATTATATTGTATACACTAAAAAATGACTTTTGTTTCCTGTAAGTTTTGTCACTCTGTGAAGGTTTGACGGAGATTAGAGATTGTGAACAATTCTCTTTTATAAAAATAACAGAAATTCCTGGCCTGTGAACTCATGTCAGGGGAGGGTTATGCCTGGCCTAGTGTAACTGAAAGTTCAGTAATAGCTTTAATTGAAATGCAACACATTGTAAGCAACATAGAAATCTAGAGACAATGTTAGAGGAGGAATTGTTGTATCAGGGACCAGATTTAAGGGGCAGTAGGCAAAGGTAACAGAAAGACCAGCACAGAGGGTAGAAGGGTTCAGGAATACAACTGGAAATCAGAGTGAGGAAAGCTGGGCAGAATTTCATAGCATAGACCTGGATAAGGCAAAGATGATACCCAGGCAGTCAAGAGGAGAGGTTGGTTAACCTAAAAGACTAGGATTATGTAAATTGTTGATTATTATAAGATGATGAGTAAGAATGTGTAATTTTTTCAAATATGAAAACCACTACAAAATCTTGCAAAAGCTCACCATTTTAGTTACTATTTTAAAGTATATTTATTCAATTTGAATTCTCCCAGGATACTTCTCTGGATAAAAAACATCATATATTTAAATATTTAATATTTCTCGAGAGTTGAGTCAGTCCTTTTGAAACGTTTTTCTCTGCCAGCATTTTAGTTATGGAAGTTTTGTTGGCCCGATTAAGTACTATTATGTAGCAGAAAGCATTATTTCAGTCACTAGAAATGATATATCAAACATATTTATTCTTTTTAGTTTCTAAACTAATTGATAATCCTATTTAATAGAATTTTTATATTCTTACAGCTTCTGTATTAATAAATAAGGTCCTATGTTGAGAACTTCCTATGTGTACTTTATTAATGTGTTGACTGCTGATGAATTTTGACCATAAACCTAATAATGGAAACTTGTACCACAGTTGGTGATATTTTGACTCTTGATCTAAATCACAATCATTAATTGAGCTCATTTTGATGAGTGCTTCTGCACTGGGTTACATAAAATGCTAACTCAAAAAAGCTATTTGGAGAGATAAATGTATTATGTACTAATTGCTATAGTCCCTAGCAGTTAACTTTTCTGCATTCATGCTCTAAATTTATCATTAATAAAATTGACTCCGCCTGAAATCAGTTTACTTTATATACATGACATGAATGCACAAAACTAAATTGACATATTAGTGGATTTCAGTTCAGGATTTTAGTTTATTTTTTCTTAGATTTCAAATGGAATAAGACTTGGATGATGGACATCTTCCATTTTCTCATTTCTTTCTTTTCCTGTGTTCTGTCTTTGTATTTGCTTAAGTCCTAAGCTCTGATACTACTCTTCCTTTACTACACTCTTAATTCTGTAGACGTCTTTCACTTCAGTTTTCCTCCATTTGATGTCCTTTCTACTTCACTGCCCTCCCTCTCTCTCAATTCTACGTGGATTTTAAACATTGCTGTATTTTGGAAAAATCAAAATAATATTTACAAAAGATATATCTGAACTTTGTGCTATTAATACTGAGATTTTCAATGCGTCGTGCAACATTCTTAATGAAGCAAATTTTAACCAACTAATTGCTCATAAAAAAGTAAAAAAGTCTATCAATATACTAGTCACATTTGTCAGGATTGTAAATCCCATATGGTTAATCTGAAATGATATTAAGTTTCATAGCTATCCTCTTCATCTCCCCTCCAAATTTCCTTTATTTCTATCTCATGCTCAGCCCTTTGGAAGAAATAAAAAAGAATCAAATTTGGAGATAAATTCAAAAGAAGACCCTTGCTGGCCATATACTAAAATTGCTGTTGATGTGTGTTGGCCGTGGTTGCCAACTCACTCTCCCTTGTGGTGTGCCACAGGGAGGAGCAGGCACATGACATACCTTTCCCATCACTGAGATGCAAGCCACATGCCACAAGATGTTGCCACCCTGTCTGACACATTGTAAATCCATTTTCCATTCTGTGCTGCTTTCTTGGAATTCACATGCTCTTCTCATCCCTTACATTTCTAGCCACAAAACATTGCCACCCCGAGTGGAATTTTACAAGATCATATTCAATTCTGTTTCATTTACTTGGAGAGTTGCCTCTGTGAAACTCTTCCTTAATAACATATTACACAGCATTCTATCACCTCAGAACCTCATCTCACTTCCTACATTAGATACATAGTTTGAGTTTCCTAAAAGTGAGTATTTGGTGATAAGAGAAAAACTAAAAATATGAAAATGTATCAATTGTCTGCACAATATGTTCCTTTAATCCAGCAGCCCTAGTCTCTTTCTGTACTGAGAGCAGGCCAAAAATGTTACTGTCCTCAGGTCCCTTGTACTTGCTCTCTTCTCAACCAGGGCCTTTACCTACCATACTGTATTCTTTCCCTACCTTCATGTCTGCTTAAAGTTCATCTTCTCAGGGGAGACGTCCTTGACTATTTTATGTAAGAGAGCATCCTCTATCATTCTTTATTCTGTTATATTTCTTTATCTTCATAGCATTTATTATCTCCTGAAATTACATTATAAATTTATTGTTCATCATCTGTTCACTAATAAATTCTGAGGAGGCAGCCTGGGGAATGTAGTGAGATCCCACCTAAAAAAAAAAAAAACGAAAGAAAATAAAAGAAAAAGGAAATTAGCTGAGCATGGTGGCACATGCCTGTGGTCCTCAGTACTCAGGAGGCTGAGGCAGAAGGATCGTTTGAGCCCCAGAGGTCGAGGCTGAAGTGAACTGTGATCTTGCCACTTCCCTCAGCTGGGTGACAGAGTGAAACCCTGTCTTAAAACATAATGAATGAATGAATTCCCAGGAGGGCAGGAATTGTCTCACATTCACTTCTATATCCCTATTTCCTAGAACTGTCCCTGAAACATCAAAGCACGCTAGTTATATATTGAAGGAATGAGTGAATGATCACAACACCATGATATATATGTCATTATTGTCTCCATTTTATAGATAAGGCATATTTTCGATAAGATTTGTTAGGGTCTAAAGAATTTCCCTAAAACACACAAGTATTAATTGGAAGAGACAAGAATTGAAGTCTGATCTGTCTGAATTTAGAGCTGAGGGTCAGCTTTTATGTACATACAGCTGAGGTATTATACACATGCCTTCTACAAATAATTTCTCAAACTAGTGTTTATGTTAGTTAACATAATATTATTTGTCTTCTGTGTTTCAATTTATATCAACATATCTAGTTAACTCTGTGTGTGAGAAACTACTCTCCAGTTTCAAATTTTTAGAAGAAAAATTTGTTGAGTGTTTACTGTGTTTTAATTACGCTTTTAGGTGCTGCAATGGACTAAATATTTCTGTCCCCACCAAAATTCAGAGGTTGAAATCCTAACCCCTGATGTGATGGTATTAGGAGGTGGGGCCTTTGGGAATAATTAGGTCATGAAAGTGGATCACTCATGAATAGGATTAGCATCCTTATAGGAGGAACTCCAGCAAGTTCTCTCACTTTCTTTCTGCCACCTAAGAATTCAAAAACAAGAAGGTGGTCAACAACCCAGAAGAGTGCCTTTACTAGACCCCAACCATGCTGGCACCCTGATCTCAGAATTCCAGCCTCCACAACTGTAAGAAATAAATTTCTCCTGTTGATAAACCACAGGTCCATGGTACTTTATTCAGCCAAATGGACTAAGTGCTTTCAAATGTTACACCTTATTTTCTCCCATAAAACAACATCTAAGGCAGTAGTTGTCAACCATGGGTGATTTTTCCCTCCCCTTAAAATAAGGGAAGATTGGGACAATGTCTGAATACATTTTTTTGTTGTCATAATTGAGGAAGGGGTGGGGAGTTCTACTGTGATGTAGTTGGTAGAGGTTAGACCCCCACAAATAAGAATTATCCAGCCTAAAATGTTAACAGTGCTAGACTGAGAACCACTGCTATAAGGATCGTCAAATGGCCTATTTACTGCATTACAGGCAGATACCATATATGAATAAAACGGGTTGGTAAAAGACAATAAAGGGTGTAAGCTGAGGATTGGGCAGATTTTGAAAGAGTTTAATGTGTGGGCCAAACAATCGTGTAGGCCAAGTTCAGCCTATGCAATCTGACATTTTGTTAAGAGAGTGGAGTCTGGTTAAGTTACACAGCTAGTCTGTGGTACAGTCTGGATTTGAACGCTAAGGCAATGTTCTTCCGACTGTAACACAGTAACCTATTCACACTATGTTGCTGATTCACTCTACCTTACACAAAGAAGACTTGCCCTGTGAAGGGTGCTCTGCCTTTACCGTAACACCAGTCTCAGTATTTCATCATCACTTTTCATCATTCATTGCAAATGATATCTAACTAATTAACATTTTACCAGAAACTTCATAACACTGTGAAAGAGATAGTTAAATTCAATTCTGCATAGCAAAACTTCCCCCAAATCATCTTTAAACATCTTTGCTCTTTCACTAGTTTTTTTTCCCTGTGGCTGCTCCATATTTTTCATCTCATCTTTTTAATTTTTTTATTCTCTCAACTTCTGTAACTGCAGTTTCATCTCCAGTCCTTTCGAGCTACCTGGCTCAGAGAAGGGGCCTGAGAAGTGCTTGCTGAATGACTAAGTGAGGGAAGAGTCACCCGTAGGCTGCCTGTCATGGAGGCGAGGCCTCAAGGAGGAAGGACCTCTTTGGGAAGGCGAGGCTGTTTAGAGACAGAGGTGGGGACTCCTTACCGTGAAGGGGCCCAGGTAGGCCACAAAGCCAGCGGCTACCAGC
>PVKP010031267.1:0-27127 GCA_004027715.1 Plecturocebus donacophilus | reverse complement strand
TAGTGGGAGACTTTAACACTACACTGTCAATATTACATAGATCAACGAGATAGAAAATCAACAAGGATATCCAGGACTTGAACTCAGACCTGGAACAACTAGACTTAACAAATATTTACAGAACTCTCCTCCCACAGATCCACAAAACATACATTTTTCTCAGTATCACATTATACCTATTTTAAAAGTGACCACATAATTGGAAGTAAATCACTCCCCAGGAATTGCATAGCATTTCACAGGTTTAAATAAAATATTGGTTGGCTGCTTATTTGTTATTTTCATCCCCTATTCCTTCCTGTCTCCATTGTTAAACACAATTATTGGCATAAAAGAGGTTTTTAAAACCCATTTTTAGACTGTATTCTAGCCTGGGCAATAAAACAAGAATCCCTTCTCTCTCCCTCTTTCTCTTCCTCTTTCTTTCTCTCTTTCATTCTTTTTTTTTTAAAAAAAATAATGTTTAAAAAGCTACTGTGGCAATTTAGAAACAATACATAACTTATATACAGGATGATCACTTTATCTTTGGATAAAATCATTTCAGTGCCTCAGGAACATAAATGGAGTTTGTATTCCTGAGAAGCGTGGGTTGGAGAACTGATATAATATGCCAGACTATGAAGTCTTTGATCTGCTACCAAATTTTGAAGTTGTGTAGTCAAACTTCCAATTATCTGCCTTGTGGTTTTATGTAAAATTTTGCCTATAGAATTCTTTGTCTTTACCTTTATCTTTTTTTTTTAAAAAAAAAAAACCCACATACTGAATAACAAAGTATATTAAATTTTATTACCTAATAGGTATCTTCCTGTTTATTATCTCATCTAAGCTGCAAAACAATCCCTCTGTTTTCTCCTATTGAGTTGCGTTTTCCCCTTCTTTTTCTGGTAATTACTTTTCTTATGTTCTAGCTTGACTTTTGTTTATGTTTTTAAAATCAGGTGAGTTTTGAGATGTACACATTTTGTTCTTACTGGTCCTTGATATCAGCCTGAGCATATGATCTGATGTTAGAAGAAATCAAGCAATGGCTAGAATGGCAAGTACAGTAAATAATGTTCTAATGGGAATCTGGTCTGTCCAGCATATGATAAATTCCCTTTAATGTAATGTTTCAGAGGCTAATATCTAAGGAATTGGATCTTACTACAATAATTCAAGTGACAAAAGAAAGCAGTCCAAGGTAAAATATCATTTTTAAAAGGTCTGTATTCCCAGATTGTCTTCATGTCTGCTCTGTTCTGTCAGTTTAAGCAATCCAGAATCAACTAATGATGTTCAGTGTTCTTGTGCCTGTTTGTAAATTGGACAGTTGCATTCATCATTCCTTATCATTCCTTCTTGATTGGGAGAACTGGCTCATTTCATTGCTAAAAATTCCCAGAGATTAAAATGCTGTCTGTTTTTTTGCTTAGGCTCTTATCTGAAAACGTTTTCTTGAAGTTTTGATAGTTGCACAAAAACCAGTAGTATCGTAGAAAGAACATAAGCTTTGGAGGCAGATTACTAGCTTTGAATCCCTGAGCAAGTTACATGCATTCTCTAGGTCCACTTCCACACACATAAGACATATATATACTAGTACCTCTTTGGCCAGATTGTGGTAAGGGTTCAATGAACAATATGCATGCAGAGCTTGTGATGGTGTTAAGGACATATTAAGAGCTCAGAAATATTAATTTGAATTCCTTGGTAATAATATGTATTAAATGCCTTTGGTTCTAAATGAAAATACTTCAAAGAAGAATGCCTTGCAGAATTTTCAACCTGAAGGAAATGGGAGAATGGAAATAAGTGCTTCTTAGAAGAGTCAAAACATCTCGCCCCTTGCCATCATTCAGAAGTGACAAATGTCATTAAGTGATAAACTGATAGGTACATTTCCCTTCATAGAAATTATACTATCTAGAGGATTTCTAATAGCCTGAAGTCCAGTTGACACTCTATGACTAATATTTAAAATAAATAATAGACAACAAAATTAATAGCTGGCATTTTAAGTGCTGCAGCTTGTCACCAAGTACCATAGCTCCCTAAACCATTAGCTGCCACCTCATGTAATTGGTAGAAGAGTACTGTACTATACCCAATATTGCTAAAATGTTCTATAATACCCACAGACAATTCTGTGGCCTATTTTTGGTGCTCCATTTAACTTTTTGCCAAATTTGAGTTACTAGGATTTGAACTATTCAAATACTACCTCATGCTAGCTTTCAGATTGATCCTAATTGCATTAATTGATAGTAATTTCCCTATCCCCAAACTTTGGAGAGTAATTTAGTCTTGGTAAAATTTCTGAAGCCACTAAGGTGCCACTACCTGAAGACTTAGTGCACTACGGTGACATAAAGAATGCATGATAAACTTTGAGTTTGAAAAGAGTTTTATTTATGTACCATATTCTTTGTGAGAACAATTTTCTGAAGCTGTTGGCAAATAATATTCCTATGGATAAGATGCAAGAAAACAGTAAAACATCTTTGTTTCCCTAGATATCCTATAGAATCCACTCACCTCTCTAGTTTCTCCAGTGTTTCCACTCACCTCTCACTAGATCGACAAATCTGGAGGGCTCCTATAGGTTAAATAGTCTATCAGGCATTATGTGTGTCTATGGGAAAGATTATATAATAGGAAAGATGATGTTCTTGCTCTTATATGACTTTGCATTTTAATTTGGGATATAGCTTATATCCTTCAAATAACAGTGCAGTAATAAAGAGTGTTAGCAAAGTGAATATGTAATTATTCTTATAAGTGGTCAGTAGGTATATAAGTTGATATATCCTGTTTGTAGGCCAATTTTGCAAAATGCATATGTCAGATATCTTCAAAAAGAACATGACTTTTGACCTAGCAATTTCATTGCTGTGAATTAGTTCTTTGGATATATATACACATATAAGCAAAGATTTATGTGAAAGAATGCTCTTTGCAGAATTATTTACAATATAAACATAGAGACAACTTGAATATTTATAAATGGAGGACTGGTGAAACAAATCATGGTCCAGCCAGGGGATGGAATACTATGCACCTGTTAAAAATAACAAGATAGCACTATATTTACTGATATGAAAGATGTCTGAAATAAGTTGTTTTTTTTTTTTTTTTTTTTGATGGAGTCTTGCTCTATACCCAGGCTGGAGTGCAGTGGCATCATCTTGGCTCACTGCAACCTCCGCCTCCTAGGTTCAAGTGATTCTCCTGCCTCAGACTCCTGAGTAGCCAGGACTACAGGTGCGCTCCACCATGCCCAGCTAAGTTTTGTATATTTAGTAGAGACAGGGTTTCCCCATGTTGGCCAGGATGGTCTCGATCTTTTAACCCTGTGATCCACCTGCCTCGGCCTCCCAAAGTCCTGGGATTACAGGCCTGAGCCACTGTACTTGGCCTGAAATAAGTTTTTAAGGAAAAAGAACAAATTGAATAAAAAAAATATATAATTTTTTTATATGTGCATATATAGGTATATTATCAATATACATACATATATTTATGGAAGGATAAGCTCTAAATTTTCAGTGCCATATTTTAGCAATATTATCTCAGTAAAGTGGGACTAGAGGGGAGGAGGGGGCTGGGACTTGTAATCCTTAGTTAGACCCTTTACTGTTATGTTGTCTATATAATTATATTACTTTATTCTAAAAAATCAAACAAGTGAATGTATTTTTCAACTTTATTGAAGTACAATTGATGAATATGTTCTAAGAGCAGAAAGTAATGAAATGATGAGAAGCAGATGTCATTGACAGAGAAATGCTATTATTATTAATGATGATAAGGGCTGAAATGTCCAAAGTGCTTGCTATACCAAACACTGAACACTTGACATATGTTATCTCATTTAGTTTCTCATATCTGCTACGTACTAATTTAGCAATAAGGAACCAAGGAATTGCAAGCTAAGTAAGTGGCAGAACCTGAGCCCTGGTTAAAGTCTATGCTGTTAAATATGCTTTCATTTCTACAGCATTCTCTATGCTCCCAATTGTTTAGACAACTGAGGCTCCTGGACCATGATAGCTATAATCATGCAATGGGGCAGGGAAAGTAGAAGGAAGGGGTATTCTACCTTCAGTATTGTTTTGGAGCAGAAAGGAAGGTTTAATTCTATAGTGTTTTCCATTTCAAACTGTCAATTTTTAAATAAGGGGTTTTCATGCCAGAACATTGATATTTTCAGCAATTTGTAGTGATTTCTCAGCATTCATAGGATTGATCGCTTTGCTACACATACATCCTCATAATAGACCAAGAAGGAAGAAGGCAGCTTGGGGAGTTTGTGTAACACTGGGGTGGAGAGTGAACTACAAACTAATCATGAATAGGTGTGCATTCGCCCCTATCTAAGCACTGTAGTATGACCATTCGAGTTTCACGTAGATAGACAAGTTCAAGTGGGAAGGTAGTTCTTTTGCTGTATTCTTGATATTACATTGTGGACTGTATTCTTGGATATTATGTTGGAAAGATAGCATCCTCAGCTTCCAGACACTTTTCATTGCAGAGTGCCCTCTGCTGAAGAAGCAGGGAGGTTCACCAAGAATTTTGCAAGTGAATAGCACTGTACATCTCTCCTTGTTTCTATGTTCTGTTATTTCCATCTGTATTAAAGAGCAATTAAACTCATTACCTTTTAATAGCACAAACCTTTATTTGGCATTAAAGTATGCCACACATGACACTTGCCCCAAATACAGAACACCAAAACAAACAAAACCAAACGTAACAACTATGAAATCACCTTGCCTCTTGTATACATTTATACTGATGCTTGTCAAGAATTAAAAGCCCATCAAAATCTTTACTTTCTACAGTGCTGCACGAGATGTACAAATGCTTGTGGCTTCTTTCTTACATGCTTTTCTGAATTATTTGCAAACCCTTTGATTATCCTGGTTTCTCATTCTGGCTCTGGAACCTACTTTGCAAGTACTTACAAATAAACCTACTTTATACATTTGCAAAATGTTGTGGTTTAGTTTATTCTGTTTCCAGTTTCTTGTACAAAACCGTTGCACATTTTTCCTTTAGTCTTTTTCATAAGCTTTGTGAATTATGCACGTAGATGGTGACTGTAACTTTTCTTGAAACCAAGATATATTTTAATCCGAATTTATAAAAATGCTTATAAGCTTTATAATTATTAGAAAGTAAATAGAAATAGGGACACTTTCTTTAGCTCTTGAACCCAGCTTAATGAGATAGAGTGGACACATCTGAAGTAGATTTTTATTAATATTGTTGCATTTCTTTTGGTGAACAACTTTTATAAAGCTGGTTAGTGCTACATAGCAAAAACAAAAACAAAAACAAAATACACACATATAATGTTTTAATTGATTTAAAAATAAAGAACTCTAATGCCATGAATTATACCTTTTTTTACTTTATATTTTCATTAGTACATCTCATAAAATTAAAACACTATCAAATACTATCTCTTTAAATCTCACAGCATGCCATGTATTCCAAGTAAAAATTGAAACCGCTTATCTGTTTTGGCTTGTTTGATGATAGAGAATTTTAATTTTAGAATGTCCTGGAGCATTTGGGAAGTGGGATTGCATAATTATATATATAGTCATTCTTTGAGATTCTTTTATTGGTTTGTTGGTTAATTGCATTAACTACTCAATATCCATTACTTTGCCAGTAAATTAAAGACTAGAAAGGGAGTGAAATATCATTATGGCTATTTTGCGTCTTTGTATCTTTGAATTTATTGAACATTTATAGCTATGAAAATATGGGTAAAATGCTTTAGGTTAATTTATGCTTCCTTTCATTTTTGGTTTTTGTTTTTAGTTACATTTATGTCTTAATGTTGGCAATATGCTGCTTGGTATGATTCTGAAACAATTTACTTTCAAAAACATTTTTGTGTTTTCTCTTCTCACTTCATGAATATATTTGCTCTAGTTTACAAATTTGCAAAAAGAGTATTGTTTGGGGAAAAATGTCAAAATACCTTCAAATATCTTCCATTATAGTGTTTGTTGCTTAGTTGTACTTTTGTCTTCATTTCTGTTTTATTAAGAGGTTTTCTTTTACTTTAAGAATTTGAAATCTGTCAAAACAGTGCATTAAATGATTCTGAATCACCATGATCCAGTGTTTTCTTTCCTTCTTCCAGAGATGGGCAGCATAAAATGTGTGATTGTTGTGTAATTCTGACATATTTGTAACTTTCTTTGTACATCCTGAACACGAGCAATCTCCAGCTTCTCTGCTGAATTTAGGGTTTGGGAGTGAAGAATTTGTTAGTAAGGATGGGCAAGAGTTTTCTGGAAAGTTTGGTACTTGTGATGTATGTTTGAAAGCATGTCATTTGATTTTCCTATATATTTTTAGCTATGTATATTTAGAATGTTACATTCTTCTTTCCCTGCTATGCACATTGAAAATCTCCTTTTTCCCTGTTGGTTTACAATTTTAATGACAGAAAAAGAGCAAATGAGAAATCTGTTTATACAACCTAAACTGATTTTTAGTTCAAGTTGCAAACTTATTTTAAAGATATATAAATCATAACCAAGTTACTCCACCTGAGACTCTATGCATTGTGCCACTCTGGTTTTGGAAAAATATCTTGAAGTATCTTTTGGATTTTGGCAAATATTACTGGGCCAGAAACTGGGCCACCCAACTTTAACCTTCTCTGTTAGAGGAATGTTACCCTAAATGAGCTTTCATTACTGACATCCATTGTGGCTAATTCCTTTCCCCTGAATTGTACTTATGCAGCAGATAATATTGAATATATGTACATATTTTTGTGATCAATGTCAGGTTTAAGTCTGAATTAGTACAGTAGAGAAGTGTGTAATGGAAACATAGCTGTAAAGTGTTAGAGTTGAGTGTTAGATTAATTAATTGCCATCTATCTTTATTTTGTTAATCCACTTCAGTGGATACAACACAAGTATTGTAATTTCCTTTTCAAAATTGTGTTTGTATATGTGTGTGTGTGTCTGTGTGTGTGAGTGTGTGTGTGTTCTACCACATGAAATTTCAACATGTAGAACACCTTTCCCTGTCTCCAGGTAAAACAAAACACAATAAAAAATAAATGTTTTTTTTTCATATTTCTATTGGCATTCCTAATCTTTTCCCAGTATTGATTTTATCCACAGTTTTCTATAGCTAGTGAGAGGGTAAGTCATTGGGTTGCAAAGATTACAGAGATTTTACTCTAGAACCCTAAAACAGAAATGGATTAATAATTTTTGTATCGCTGTTTTTCTCATTTGAGCTCTCCGTATTTAATTACATAATGTTAATACTGTGAGTGGAAAGTTTCTGTAAATAATTTTAGCTCTTTGGGAGAGAAAATTTCCGAAGAAATGTAGTGAATACATGAAATAATGGTCTTCAGAACACATTATTATTGGATGTATACTATCCAAAATATATAAGGAATTCAACTTAACAGCAAAATGAACTCTTAAGTTGAAACTCTGTCTAAAAATGGACAAAGGAACTGAACAGACATTTTCCCGAAGAAGACTTACAAATGGCCAACAGGCATATGAAAAGATGCTTAATGTCATTATCAGGGAAATGCAAATGAAAATCACAATGAGATATCACCTCATACGTTTTAGGAGAGCTTTTATCAAAAAGTCAAGAGACAACAAGTGTTAGCAAGGATGTGGAGAGAAACAAACCCTTGTTGATGGGAAAGTAAATTGAGTCACCATTATGGGAAACTATGGAGGTTCCTCAAAAACTAAAAATAGAACTACCGTATGATCTAGCAATCCCACTTCTGGGTACATAGCCAAAAGAAATGTAATCAGTATGTTGAAGAGATACCTGCATTCTCATGTTTATTGCAGAACTATTCACAATAGCCAAGATGTGGAATCCACCTAAATGCCCATTGACAGATTTGGATAAAGAAGATGTGATATATACATACATGCAATGGAATACTATTCAGCTTTAAAATAGAAGGAAATCCTATCATTTGCAACAGTACACATGAACCTTGAGGACATTTTGTTAAGTGAAATAAGCCAGACACAGAAAGACAAATACTGCATGATCTCACTTATATGTGGAATCTAAAAAAAGTCAAACTCATATTAACAGAGTAGTATCATGGTTCTCAGAGGCTGTGGGGTGGGGGAAAAGGGGAGCTTTCGGTAAAATGATACAAACCTTCAGCTATAAGATGAATAAGTACTGGAGACCTAATGAACACTATGGTGACTCTAGTTAATGTATAATTGAAATATGCTAAGAGAATAGATCTTAAGTGTCCTCACTACACACACACACACAAATGGTAACTGTGGAGGTGATGGATGTACCAATTAACTTGATTGTGGTAATCATTTCACAATGTATACATATATTAAAACATCACATTGTATGCCCTAAATATAGGCAACTTTTATTTGTTCATCATACTAAGTAAAGCTGAAAAAACCCCACATCCTTATGTGGAATAAATTGATCAGTACTATATCATTAGCAAAAGTGGTAAGAGTTATACGTTATTTTCCAAAGGTAAGAAGCCATTTTTTAAAATATAGGACAAAATAATTATTTCTAAAAGAATTTATATATTCACCATAATTTATGATGAAATGAGGTTTTATTGATTTTGGAAAAGGAGAATGACGAGTGGGCATTTACTCATTTAGATGTTACAATACATTTTAATATTACAATAATAAGGTAGAATAGGAAATAGCATCTAAAAAATAAGAAATAGATTTATCATTTATCTAAGAGCTTAATATTCATCATAAAGTTTAACTAAGAACTCTAAATACAAAATAAAACTAGTCTTTTTATAACAGTCAATAAAGCTATTTAATTATTTTTGCTAGAATCCTCTCATATATTTGATTAATTTTTGCATTTTGTGTTGTTTGATTATTTTCTAACTGTTATAATCTTATATATTTAAGTATTTGTTTTATTCTAAAGGTGACACATTCAGGTGATTTTGTGCATGTGTATGTATGTGTGTGTGTGTGCTGGGAGATTTGTATAAGAAATAGTACCAAAAACAAAGTCCTCTTTTACCTCGGCTTTTAATATCCACAAATATCAAACCAACACTGTTGGAAAAATATTATGTTATATGTGATTTCTACATGAGTCAAAACCATAGCTACTGGGGTTCAAGTCCATTGCCACTTAATATGCTCTTAATCCTCGCTGTTTGCCATACTTTAACATCCTAGGACCACCTGTTTTTAATCATATTAATGTCATTTAGTTGGGTGGATGGCTAAGTTAAATTTTAAAGATACTGGTTGACAGTGTTTCTGTTTGACCAAGATAGCTTTCCTGTTTTCTCCTTTGCAAGTCTGACCCTGCAATACTTGCCTCTTGACCCACATGGATATTGTTAAAAGTACTTTGTGTCTGGAAAGAAACTTGAATTCTTAAAGGATGTCATCTAAATACCAAATTTTACATTATCGATTGCTAGCTAGATTGTACTTTGTGTGTATCCTGTCCAACCTAATTTTCTCACTAAAAACTTTGCCATCTTGCCTGCTGAGACTTCCTTTTCACTACTTTGTGTTGGCTTCTCTCCTCTCTCTGCCCATGCTGTGATAAAATCACTATGGTTAGAGCTAGAGTCAAACCTTTTAAAAACCTAATTAAGTTTTTTTTTTCCTATCTATGATAAAATATCACTGACCAGAAATCTAAAGAGCATCAGGGGAAGAAAACCATAAATAATGCTCCAGAATATAAGGACGCACATCAGTAAAGAGAAAAACAACTCCTTGAATCATGCCACCATGCTGGGGCACTTTCATGAGGCTTATGTATAAAGTGGTACTTTCATAGCCACTGGTCAGGACTGTAATTGGAATAGCTGTTACTGCTAGTATTGCTGTTATTGCTGGCATCTCAAAAATTCGAATCACTTTTTATCTCTTTACCATAAACAGATGCCACAGCAAAATTGATTTATTCGTAAATTCTACAGATTGAGAAAGACCTCAAGCTGAAAGCAGGTCATCTTTAGCTTCATAGGCTATAAGTCCCGAGCATTTCAGAAAAAATAGCTTTTCTAGAAGTTTAGATGATTTTGGTGAATTTTGAAGCCCTTGAACTATTGTTGGGTCTATAATTTTTCAGGAGGCTGAAAAATCACCAAGAAAATGACTAAGTAAACTTTTATTGCATTGCCACATAGTTGTTAAAGTTCAAGTGGTAAACAAATGAAGGATAGAAATGTCATTCTGGTTTCTAAATATACTGTAATTTCTTTGAGATTCCTCTTATCAGGAAACTTCTGCCCTTAGGATTCTTTGACATCTAATTTGTTGAACTGTTTATAAAACACAGAAATGTGAAGATGCATGAGATGTTGTTTACAAAATATTCATGGCCCAAACTAGAAAAAAAATCCACATTGAATGCCTAACTGTTGAATATGGTCTGACTGTGATATCTTCTTAGGAGGAATCCTAGATGTTTCTATTTCTTGGAAAAATTTGACATGAGACTACTACTACTGTCTTTGTGTGGTAGATTTGATTATTGTTCAGAATGCTTTTCCTGTTCATCTCCATGGGAAGATTGTATACTACCCTATCCTGTTGATGCTGGGCTTGCTTTGGCTAGTGGGATGCTAGTGAAAGTGATGTGAGCAGAGGCCTGAAATATGCTAGTGTAGTTGGGCTTATTCTCTTGTGTCTGTGCCTCTGCCATGAAATATACTCTTTGGTCTAGATAGCTCTCTGGCCCAAGGAGGACTATGCTCAGGCAAAACAGACTTGAACCCAAACAGCAGCTGATATGGTTTAGCTGTGTCCCCATCCAAACCTCATCTTGAATTGTACTTTCTATAATCCATCCCCATGTGTCATGGGAGGGACCTGGTGAGAGGCAATTGAATCATGGGGACAGTTACCTCCATGCTGTTCTTGTGATAGTGAGTGAGTTCTCACGAGATCTGATGGTTTTATAAGGGGATTTTCCCCCACTTTGCTCTGCATTTCTTCCGCCTGCTGTTATGTGAAGAAGGATGGGTTTACTTCCCCTTTCTCCATGATTGTGAGTTTCCTGAGGCCTCCCAAGCCCTGCAGAACTGTGAGTCAATTAAACCTCTTTCCTTTATAAATTATGCAGTCTAGGATATGTCTTTATTTGCAGTGTGAGACTGAACTAATACAGTAAATTGTTACCAGGTAGTGGGATGCTGCTGTAAAGATACCCAAAAATGTGGAAGTGACTTTGGAACTGGGTAAAAGGCAGAGGTTGGAAAAATTTGGAGGGCACAGAAGAAGACAGAAGGATGTGGGAAAGTTTGGAACTTTCTAGACACTTGTTGAATGGCTTTGACCAAAATGCTGATAGTGATATGGACAATGAAGTCCAGGCTGAGGTGGTCTTAGATGGAGATGAGGAACCTGTTGGGAACTGGAATAAAGGTCACTCTTGCTATGCAAAGAGACTGGAGGCATTTTGCGCCTTCTCTAGAGATCTGTGGGACATTGAACTTGACAGAGATGATTTAGCATACCTGGTGGAAGAAATTTCTAAGCAGCAAAGTGTTCAAGAGGAATAAAAGCATTAAAGTTTGGAAAATTTGCAGCCTGATGGTGCAATAAAAAAGAAAACCCCATTTTCTAGGGAGAAATTCAAGCCAGCTACAGAAATTTGCATAAGTAACAAGGAACCAAATGTTAGTCACCAAGACAATGGGGAAAATGTCTCCAGGGCATGTCAGAGACCTTCACAGCAGCCCCTCCCATCACAGGCCTGGAGGCTTAGGAGGGAAAAATGATTTCCTGGGCCGAACCTTGGACCTCTGTGCTCTATGCAGCCTTGGGACAAGGTGGCCTGTTTCCCAGCTGCTTCAGCTCCAGCTGTGGCTAAAAGGGACCAACATACAGCCCAGGCCATTGCTTCAGAGGGTCCAAGCCCCAAACCTTGGTGGCTTACATGTGGTGTTGGGCCTGAAAGTACACAGAAGTCAACAATTGAGGTTTGGGAACCTCTGCCTAGATTTTAGAGAATGTATGGAAATGCCTGGATGTCCAGGCAGGAGTTTGCTACAGGGCTAAAGGCCTCATGGAGAACCTCTGATAGGGCAATGCAGAAGGGAAATGTGGGAATTAGAGCCCCCACACAGAGTCCCCACTGGAACTCTGTCTAGTGGAGCTGTGAGAAGAGGGCCATAGTTCTCCAGGACCCCAGAATTGTAGATCCACTGACAGGTTGCACCATGTATCTGGAAAAGCCACAGACACTCAATGCCAGCATGTGAAGGCAGCTAGTGGGGAGGGACTGTACCCTGCAAAGCCACAGAGGCAGAGGTGCCCAAGGCTGTAGAAGCCCAACTTTTGCATCAGCGTGACCTAGATGTGAGACTTGGAGTCAAAGGAGATCATTTTGGAGCTTTAAGGTTTAATGACTGCCCTGTTCGTTCTCAGACTTGCATGGGGCCTGCAGCCCCTTTGTTTTGGCCAATTTCTCTTTGGAAAGGGTGTATTTACCCAATGCCTGTACCTCCATTGTATCTAGGAAGTAACTAACATGCTTTTGATTTTACAGGCTCATAGGTGGAAGGGACTTGCTTTGTCTCACATGAGACTTTGGACTTGGACTTTTAATGGTGGAATGAGTTAAGACTTTGGGGGACTATTGTGAAGGCATAATTGTGTTTTGAAATGTGAGGACATGTGATTTAGAAGGGGCTAGGGGCAGAATGATAAGGTTTGGCTGTGTCCCCACCCAAATATCACCTTGAATTGTAGCTCCATAATCCCCTCGTGTTGTGGGAAGGAGCTGGTGGGAGGTAATAGAATCATGGGGGAAGTTACCTCCATGCTGTTCTCATGATAGTTAGTGAGTTCTTACGAGATCTGATGTTTTTATAAGGGGCTTTCCCCCAAGTTTGCTCCGCACTTCTCCTTGCTGCTGCTATGTGAAGAAGGATGTTTTGGCTTCCCTTTCCACCATGATTGAAAGTTTCCTGAGGCCTCCCAATCCCTGCGGAACTGTGAGTCGATTAATCCTCTTTCCTTTATAAGTTATGCAGTCTTGGATATGTCTTAAATAGCAGCATGAGAATGGACTCATACAACAGCTTAGAATTAAGCCTCACGTCATCTAGATCAGAGTTTCAGCTGACCTAGAGAGATGCATGGGCAATAAATAAATGCCTATTGTTATATTCAGTGAGTTATGGAGTGATTTATTATACAAGATGTGCTGACTGATACACTTGGCATTAGCAGCTTTACCGTTTACAATTTCAACTCTTCTTATGCATGTCCATGAAATTGAGAAACTTGAATTTTGCTACAGCATGTGATTGAATTTTGATCACTTATCTAGCAAGGGGGGCCATCACTTCTTTCTCAGGGAAATTCTGTTTCCTATTTATTGCATTTATATTTTATTGGAGAGGATGGCGTTCTTAGGTGGTATTTGAGAATTAAGGGTTGGGCACTTATATTTTGTGAATATTCAAGGTTTACTATACACTTAACTTTAGGGTAGAAAATCTGTTATTTACCTTATATAGCTGTATACATTTCTTCATTAATATAAATGATGAGGTATGCATATATAAAAACAGAGGGAGGATGTTGAGAGCTTCAAACACTGGGTCATAAAGTAGAGTAAACTGAAGTTCTTGAAGTAGACAGATCTGAAGTCTTGAAGAATAAGACCAGAGCATCTTTGAGATATTGTTTTCAGTTAATTTCCCCTCAAAAGCTGTTTATTATCTTGTTTCTCTTTAAGAATACACAGAGGTAATGTAGCAGACACTCTTGGTGCAGGTACCCATAGCAGGAATCACTTATTAACACACACCTTTCATTGGGTTTCCTCCTTTTGCTGTCTCATTTCTACTCTTTCATGCTTCCTAGGATTTCTCCAAAATAAACTACTTGTCCCAACATTGCACTCTAGTATGACTTTTTTTTTCTGACACAGGAGTCTTACTGGATAGAGAAAAAAGAAGTCCTTATTTCATTATGAGGATTTATTTAAAACAAAACAGACTGAATACAGGCATCTCTTAGTCAATTTTAGGAAACAACAGTCACATTTTAATATAAAATATTACAGAAATATAAAAAATAAGCAATTATCTATTAACTATTCAATCAGTGTTTATTGTTTACCACCTTGTTATTTGTGTTTATATTCCCAGTGCCCATCATATAATTAGAAAAATGTTCTAGAATCAGTGAATGAATCAATGGATGAAGGAATGGATAGAACATAATGCTTTCCCTCCAGGAGCTTACAATGTAGTCAGAGAGACAAACATGTAAACATGTCAGAGCAATGTGATATGTACAGTATACAGAAATGAATAAGGTGCCATAGGAGTACAGGGAATTTATAGTTAATTCAGTCTTTTCAAAGGAGCTTATGGGTAAACTGAATCTGATAGGAGTTAGCTTAACAGACTAGGGAATAGGAAAAAGAACTTCCAGATAGGGACAGAGGAATGGTCAAATGCACAGAGTTATATCACTTGCAGAATTGCCTATTTTAGAAGTAAATATTTTTTGGTGATATAGCTGAAGTATGGGATGTATATGGTACAGCATAAAAAAGTAAGGAGAACCTAGGCAATTGGAATCCTTGGTTCTTTGCTTTAAATGCCCCTTTCTGATGCCCCTATGGCTATACCCTCTTCATGAGGTGAGAAGTCCATGGAGCTAATAGGATATGCCCGCCTAGAGTTTGAACTTCTTATTGTAAACCATGCTCCAGGTACTTGTGACTTAGGAATTTTCCTGTCAGATAACCTCAGCCCACTTTCAGGACCTGCACAGTTTTCTTCACAAGATCTGTCTTACTCAGCGAAGACTATGACACTGTTGTTTGCACCCTTAGATGTGAGATATGACCAAGAGACATCTGCTTGGGGAATGTAGATGGAGCTTAGAAATACAAGTTGGGGTGTCCGTAGGTTTGTTAGGGAGGCTCCTCATAGTGCTAGAGGGAAGGGAAGGTTCTGGGTAGAAGAAAAATGTATGGTGTAGGTGGTAGATAAAGGCCTCCATTTGTTTTCTTGCTCTCGGCTCTGCAAATGTTAGTATTGGGCTTGCATGAGAACTTTTAATTGTGAATCAGGTTAAAAGTTTATCTCCTGAAAGGGAATAAGAATAGTGTAGAGGTTTCAAAGAACATGGTAAAAGTTCAGAAACGCTTCTGTAAAAACGAAAGCAAGACACTTACAAATGGTTCAAATAATAAATTGTACATGTGTATTTTACCACAATAATATTAAAAAAAAATAAAAGCAAGAACAAATTAGAGCTTTATAAGAAGTTTGCTGAGAGCCAGTTGGAGACCACCTGCAGCTAGAGACCATGACTCTATCATGAAATCTATCTGTGCAGTTGTCCTTTTTCTCTTTCTCTCAGCAGGCTGGATATTAAGAGGAGAGAAGGTGGCTGCTAGTACCTATTAGATGCTGAGCGATGTCAGAGTCAGATAATTCTTCATGGAGTTTAAGTCTGATAGGGAAATATGTGGAGCTGAAAGGATATGATGACCTGGTGACCTGGGGAAAAAAGGAAGAATGAAAGATATATTGTTGGTCAAGTTAAACAGGAAGTGTAGTGGAAGAATAGATGGTATTTCAGCCAGTGGGAACTTGGAGTTTGGTATATTTCAAGTGGAAAATTTCCTGGAGAAATGAAGGTTCAGGATATGGTCTTAGCTGATAGTAGCTAAAGTAGAATGGGGTTGAAAAAATGTGGATCTTTGTGGATGCAAACGGCATGAGACATCCTCAAGGATGTTGAAGTTACCCAGCATGAGAGCAGGACTCAGAGTTGAAGGAAAGATAAAAACTCTCACTGAGTATGAGGGAGCTACTTGAGACCTAGACATGACTGCAAGATTAAGTGAAACCTGATGACATAATCTTGAAAGCAGAAAAGTTCTTAAGTAGGATGATCAGAGCAATGGTTCTGAACAGCAGTTGGAAGCAAGGACAATCTGCTGGATGTAAAATATTAGTTTAATATGACTTTTGTCCTGAAATAGCTTTCAGGAAAATAGGGAGGCAGTTGGATAACATATTGTGGTGAGGGAATTCATGATAGAATTATACATTGAACATTATAATGGTATAAAGGAAAAGTATTCCTTCAATATAGTGCTTTAAAGGGCTACCTGAAATATGTTACAGGAATATGGTAAAATGAACTACTTCCACTTAAGACACTTCAAGATAAGTGATGATATCTTGGGAGAACCAGATTTTAGCTGATTAAAAAAATAGTAATGAAAATTAGAAGCTAATTTTGTAAGAGGGTGGGAAAAAATTTTAAAGGTTTTGAATCAGAGCAACGGTGTGCTGGTAAATATTTAAAAAAAATGGATCTTAATTTTCAAAATGCCTCAGTTTGTAGTGTCTGCTGATTTCTGTGATATAAGTACTCCAATTATGGCTGATTTCAAGCCACCCACATAACATTACTGAATGTGGAATTGGGAGAAGGTGTGCACAGTTGGTTCTAGCAAGCCCATAGGAGCCAGCTCCAGCACTCCACTGAATCAA
Organism: Plecturocebus donacophilus; assembly: GCA_004027715.1. Taxonomy (NCBI): domain Eukaryota; kingdom Metazoa; phylum Chordata; class Mammalia; order Primates; family Pitheciidae; genus Plecturocebus; species Plecturocebus donacophilus. Next base: position 10,590 of record PVKP010031267.1, on the reverse strand, counting down.
AGCTCCAGCCACAAAAGTTTTGGAGAAAGATTTTCAGTAGAAGAAAGAGTTGGTTGGGGGTGGGGAGGTGGTGGGGTGGGGGTGGTTGTAACTAAATAAACTTAGGTGATTCAAAGGACTTCCTTTTGGGGGCAGTCATCACGAGTATAAGGGATTAAGAGGCTTGGTTGGATCAAGTGTCTTTGAGGAACCACCATGAAGGCTCAGCCTAAAACCTGAGTTTTCTCTTAGGACTGCTGATAGAATAGTGGTAAAATTTTATCTTGGGGTCCCTCAAGAAGGTTTTGCCTAGTGTAGGGAAGATATTGCATTTCAATAGCATCAACAACGTGGAGGCTTCCAAGGAAATAAACCTGGGTTTATTGAACATAAGCAGGCAATCTTGTATTGTTGTGCACAAATGCTGCAGGCTGTGGGTACTGTTAAGGGCTAAAATTGAACTCAGAGCCTCGGCCTTGCTCCAGTAGAGCAGTATCTACCCACCAGAACACCTTTTCCTAATTCACAAAAAGGCATCAAATGTGGGAGCTGCAACCCTGAGTACACTCTTCTCTCTAAGAATATTTGCATTTTTGAGAAAGCATATGGAGAGAATGATGACAAGAAATGATTTAATATTGATAGAATTTCAGACATTGAGGCAGGTTGTGAATAAGATGTTTCTCAGAGTGTCTTATCATAGCCTGTTAAATAACTTAAAATATTTATTCAGATGGTTGCCCTCCTGTCTTCTTTTGGCTCAGTAAAAGTAACCAACTCCAAACACGAATTGAGTCTTCTTTTTTGTTTACTCCTACAACTGACTAATTATTAATTTTTGCAAATATAGAACAGAATATATCACAAAGGTTTTCCCTAAATTCTTGTAAGGTAGAAATCTAACAATCTGAGTGATGTAATCACTATATCTGAGATCCATTCTGTGCAATACGAATTTTGTGGAATTCTGTTTGTTAACATTTTAGAATTGGATGGTTTTTGCTTGTAGTAACTCTGCTGACATCTCTTTGACTGATCTTTGCTGGGAGAGTTTAATCAATGTTGCCTTGCTACATGCTTGACCCTTAGGAGGTGCCAAATTAAATTTTATGTTTTCTTAGCTGGATTATTGAGTGTTGTTCTTCTACTTTCTTTGAAATATTTTGTTTCTGTAGCAATAAAGTGAAAGTCAGTTATCACCCTTGTGGCATCTGCACTCCAGGACTTTAAAAGTGTGTAATGATAATTATATTTTTTAAAGTATACCTTAATCTTTAAATAAAAGACTTACTTTGTTCACTAAATCTGGTTTTAAGTTAAGTTTCAAGTAAGCTCTCTGTCTCCTCACCAAACATACAGAAGTGCTTGGTTTTTGCAAACAACAGGTCTATTTATGCATGCAGTCCAGGTGAATTAAAGGGTAAGCTAGTCTTTAAGGTGGAAAAGTTAAGGTGTTGGTGTACTTTATGTTGGAATTGGAAGACAACAAATTTTTTTTTGAGTCTAGGTCTTACTCTGTCACTGAGGCTGAAGTGCAGGGGCACAATCATAGCTCACTGCAATCTTGAACTTCTAGGCTCAAGCAATCCTCCTGCCTCAGCCTCCCAAGTAGCGAGATCTGTAGGTATATGCCCCCACACTTGGCTAATCTTTTACGTTTTTTAGAGAGAGAGTCCTGCTATATTGCCCAGGCTGATCTCAAACTTCTGGCCTTGAGAGATCCTCCCACCTTGGCCTCTCAAAGCACTAGGATTATAGGTATAAGCCATCATGCCTGGCCTGAAGACAATAAATTGCCTTGTTATGATGATGTTAATAGTTTGGCTTCTAAGAGCCGGGAAACACAATTTCAGCTCATGCAAGTAGAAGAAATATTAGTATTAAATATTTAATATCTAAAATTGAACATTATGAAGTAATACCAGTATAAACCAGAGGATTTGAAGGTAAATTTGGCAGTATTAATTATAATAGTGATTATATAAATATACTCAGCATTTACAATGAAAAAAATCTGTTATGATGGAAATATCCAAAGTAGATAGTCACTGTTAAATATTGACATAGTACTGCCAATGGTGGTTGTAGTTTTAAAAGTAGTGTGAATAGCATGATATGAAATTATAGAAACAATTAACTCAAAATAGTTGCAGATATAAATCATTGTAATACCTTTAATTAACAGTGCCAAGACTGTGATGGTAAGTTTTCTGTTGGAGGGTTTTAGAGTGTGGGACATTGGTAGGTTGCAAAAAGAGTTGGAAGGCATAATGAAAACGTGTGTCCCTGAAACTCAGTTACTTGTGTATTATTGGTTGAAGAATGTGTCTGTCCTACCAGGGACAGTGATACATTTTTTATCAATTAGAGAGCTTCTAGGAAATTACATACAGAAAAAGAAAGAAACACTTGCAAACCAGCAAATTCACCAAATCAACCCTTGTGATATGGAATGTCTTCTATGGCAGCCAAAACCACTCTAAAATCCAGCTGGCTGCTTTAAGGACAAAGTTACATTAGTTATGTGAACTAGAATTTATATGATTTTGTGCTATATAAGCTTTGTGTATAAATGAAAGACTTGTTCAACTACTCATATACTTGCAAATTCTCATTTCTCCAGGCTTTGCAGGGTTGCAAGTATAATATGGATTATCTTTCCTTGAAAGTCTGATTTTCTAACGAGCCTCTTTTTATGTATCTCTTACTTGATGGCACTAGGCTTATTTAGGAAACAGAAATATCTAAACTAAGGGAAAACACCTTTCTTCATGTTCATTCTAAACCTGATCCCTACCCAAACAAAAACCTGGTCAATTCTAAGAAGCTTTGAGAAATAAAAATGTTGTTTAGTCTTTCTTAAAGGAAATGGAAAATTAAACTGTACTTGTATATTTGTTATATGGCTTGTGAATTTAAAGAAAAAAAGTATATGAAGCTTTTTACTACACAAATATTCTTCCAGGACCACCTTCATTCTTGAACTCCACTATTGTTTAGACAGGGTGATGTGACCCCAAGAAACATTGGCTGGGGGTAAAATATGGATTTTATGTGTATAATAAAACTTGTATTGTGTAGATTGATGGATGTTTTTCATCTCTAAGAAAGGCAATTTTCTTTTGGATGGGAAAAGTGGCCTTCAGTGGGCACTAAATAATTGAATGGAATAAAATGCCATCAGCTAACTGTTGGTCATTTTTTAACCTATTGACAGGGAGGGTATTCTCAACTCAGTCTTCTTTTCCTGCCTAACTGAAAATGGGTAAATATACTAACTCCTAGGATAATACGGCAAAGTAGGCATTTTTATTTCTATTTTAGTATTTCTAGATATATGCAGTGTGGTCTTTTTTTCCCTTCTAACCACATCTGTCCTAACAGCATTACATTTTAAAGTATAATGTCCCCTTTCAATCACTGTGACTGCTAACTTTATCATCTGTGAAAGCTTCCCCAGAGGTTGGTCTCTTTAGAAGCAGAGATTTTTCTTAACTGGTCTATCAAGATTTTTTTTTTTTTGATCAGGGGATTTGTCTAAAAACAGGTTTTTTGCATGTTTTTTTTTTTTTTTTTTATGCACTTTCTAAGCAGTGTGGATTTTGCCTCACCACATTTCTTCTTTACCCTTGGGTATTTTTAGAGGTCAGCCAGTAAAAGTACAGTCCCTAGGAGGGTTCCAAAGCCTCAAAGTTAGTGTAAGGCACTTTTGCTATTTACATTATAAAATGATGTGATTAAATTCAGTTCTAGAGAAAAATCCTTCCCTGATTGTGTTGCAATTCTGCCATTACTTTGCAGAAAAAGAGCACAGCTGGGGTGAGCTTGGATGCCTTAAGGCCCTGATTTTTTGATAGATTAGAAGAAATCTGTGTAGCAGGATTTGTTGATAAATTTACTCTTCTCCATTTATAAGTAGTACAATGGACAGGTGGTTTTATCAAGTAGAGCAGCATGGAGAAAAAATGACTCAATGGCATGTTGTAGAATGAGTGGGATAATCACAAGTCAAGGCAAGTGTATTGATATTACCATGGTACCCATTCGGAAATACTTAATGCTTGCAATGTTCACTGTGGACAATGGATAAATAAGATTTAAGAACTATCACTTCCATCCTGGCAGGCTTGGGAGCACTCTCAACAGCTACAATAGAGCAATAAAATGAAATTTTAAAATATCCCTCATACGTTATGTATGTAACCTTTGTATTTCAGTGTGTAACCTTAAGGTTGGTTACTTCTTGGACATACTCCATCCTCATTCTTTCTCACTTGCCATTTAACTTCATGGGTCTCTTCACCTTCTCGCCCTTCCTCAATAAGTTAGAAACTCTTTTGAGCACAGCAACCAGGTTCTTTCCTGTTCCTCTCTACCATGTGGCACAATGCTTTGTACCAGCTAGATATTTACTAAAGATTTTAAAAGCATATAAGATGAGAATGCTTTTACAATATTAGGAAATTATACAGGGGATAAACTTTTATACTTAGTGATACCTACATTTTGAAACTGTCACACTTGTTCATTAGATGTAGACATTTGTTGTCTTCACAGTCCTGTCCTTTTGCTCTTCTCTTTTTTGATTCTTTCTCCTGGAAATCTCATCATCTTGATTAACTTTCATCAATCATTTCTATGTTGATGACTCTCTAACTTAGAATTTAAAGCTTGTCCTCTGTTCTAATTTCTACTTTCCTACTACAACCTCAAACTCAATTATGTCCAGAGTTATCACCAGAATAAGCTTTCTTCTCTTAAATTTTGTGTTGGCTAGTAATTTTATATTTATCAGTTTGTGAATGCTTTATTTTATTCTTCATTACTGCCTCTCTGACTTAATTTTACTATATTTTGTGCACTTATTATCTCCTGGATTAATTTCTTTTCTAGTTGTCAATCACTTAGTCTAGAAATTATTCCAAGCCATGCTTACTTTGCAGCATCCTAATTAGTTTTTCCGATTCTATTCACTTTCCTTTCTAGATCAGAAGTTGGAAAACTTTTCTTTTGCAATGGGCTAAAGAGTAAATATATTAAATTCCACAGGTCATAGGGTTTCTGTTGCAACTACTCAACTTTTCCATAGACAGTATTTGTATGCGTATGTATACATATAATACATATATCCCTGTGCATAGGCATAATAATTAAATGAGTGGATTTTGGAGTGATGGAGACCTTGGATCAAATATTGACTGTAACGCTAGAGTTTTGAAATTTCTTAGCTCCTACAAACTCCAGTTTACTTGTCTGTAAAATAGGCATATTTTTCCCCTCACAGGATTTTTTTGCAAGGTCCAAATAAAATGATAGCAAAAAAGCTCTCAGCATACTAAATGAATATTATGTGTTGAATAAATATTAACTGTTTCATCAAATAAACCAACTACATTTATTGAATGTCTATTGTGAGGCAGAATTATCTAATTATAAGGCATACAAAAATGCCTACATGTTTCCTGCATTTGAGAGTTCTATAGTTTATGGGGAGAGGTCAACCTTAGGTGGTTAATTACAGGGCAATAGGAATAAATATTATAATAGAGACATATAAAAAGTACTATTAGCAGGCAAGGAACCCTTGAAAGAGAAGGCAGAATCTGAGCTGGATCGTGAGGGAAGAGTAGAAGAGGTTCACCAGAAAGGGAAAATGGGGGAGAATTTTTCAGGTAAAGAAAGCAAAAACAAAGGCATTATTTTAGTCCAAGTATGCTAAGGGCTATCTATGGGAAGTCCAGTCTGATAGAGATAAGGCTGAAACAAAAGGCTAGCCAGGTTGTGAGGGGCTTCCCAAAGGGTTTCATTGAATATGGAGTTGTGGCATGCCTTATCACTGTCATTTAAAAACATACATTAAGTAATTAATCAATATTTTATACAGATTGCAGTTAACTCTGATATAGTCATGGGCAGGCAATGATATACCTCTGTACTTTTTAGTTTACTTGTGAGCTCTTTATTTTTTAGTGTTTACCAGAAGGTCAAGAAGGCAGAAACCAAAAATTGAAGTTAAGGGAAATACAATGTGATGGTTAATATTGTGTGTCAACTTGATTGGACTGAAGAATGCAAAGTATTGATCCTGGGTTTGTCTGTAAGGGTGTTGCCAAAAGAGATTAACATTTGAGTCAGTTGGCTGGGGAAAGCAGACCTACCCTTAATCTGGTGGGCACAATCTAATCAGCTGCCAGCTAATATAAAGCAGGCAGAAAAACGTGAAAAGCGAGACTGACCTAGCCTCCCAGCCTGCATCTTTCTCTTGTGCTGGATGCTCCCTGCCCTCAAACATCAGACTCCAAGTTCTCCAGTTTTGAACTCAGACTGGCACTCCTTGCTCCTCAAGCTTGCAGAGAGCCCATTGTGGCACTTTGTGATCGTGTAAGTTAATAGTTAATAAATAAACTCATATATATACATACACACACACACACACACACACACACACACACACACACACACACACACACATATCTTATTAGTTCTATCCCTTTAGGGAACTCTGACTAATACGTACAGAGAAACTGGGAAAAAACCTCACAAATTGGTCATTTGGAACTAAAGTGACCAAGTACACAATTCAGGAGAGAAAAACTCATAGGAATAAAAATGGCATAATGGAATATGAGTTTTATCTATATAAGATTATGTCATCTGTGAACAGGGATAATTTTATTTCTTCCTTTCTAAATTGAATGCCTTTTATTTTTATACTTGCCTAATTGCTCTGGCTAGGACTCTTATACTATTTTGAATAGGAGTGGCAGGAGCAGGCATTTCTGTCTCATTCTTGATCTTAAAGGAAAATCTTTCAGTCTTTCATCACTGAGTATGGTGTTAGTTGTGGTCTTTTCATATATGGTCTTTATTATTTTGGGGTAATTTCCTTCTATTTCTCATTTTTGTGTGTCTCCATTATGAATGGGTGTTGAGTCTTGTCAAATGCTTTTTCAGTGTTATTTGAAATGATCACGTGGTTTTTGTCCTTCATTCTGTTAATGTGATGTGTCACATTGATTGATTTAAGATGTTGCAATATCCTTGTATTCCAGGTATAATAGTCATGGTTTATTATACTTTTAATGTGTTGTTGAATTTAGCTTGCTACATTTTGTTCAGGATTTTTACATCAATATTCATCAGACAAATTGGTCTCTAGTTGTCTTGTGGTGTTTTGTCTGTGTCACGTTAATGCAGGCCTCATAAAATGATTTTTGAAGTATTCACTCTTCAGTTTTTTGGCAGAGTTTGAGAAGGACTGATATTAATTTGTATTATTCCATTTTCAAACTGGTATAAAGAACTGCCTGAGACTAGGTAATTTGTAAAGGAAAGAGGTTTAATTGACTCATAGCTCCACATGGCTGGGGAGGCTTCAGGAAACTTACAATCATAGCAGAAAGTGAAGGGTAAGCAAGCACCTTCCTCAAGGTGGCAGGAGAGAGAAGAGAGCAAACAGCCATTTATAAAACCACCAGATCTCGTGATAACTCACTATCATGAGAACATCATGGGGGAAACCACCTCCATGATTCAATCACTACCTACCAGATCCCTCCCTTGACATGTGGGGATTATGAAGATTACAATTCAAGATGAGATTTGGGTGGGGACACAGAGCCAAACCATATCATAATTCTTCTTTAAATGTTTGGTGAAATTTTCCAGCAAAGACATCTGGTCCTACAAAAATAACAGATACTGGCAAGGATGTGGAGAAAGGGAACCCTCATACACTATTGGTGGGAATGTAAATTAGTACACTCACCATGGAAAACAGTATAGACATGTCTCAAAAAACTAAAAATAGAGCTACCATATGATCCAGCAATTCAACTTTTGGATATCTACCTAAAGGGGGAAAAAGCAGTATATCAAAAGGATACCTGAACTTGTGTTTATTACAGCACTATTCACAATAGCAAACGTACAGAATTAACCTAAGTGCCCACCAAGAGATGAATGGATAAAGAAAATGAGGCATATATACACAATAGAATACCATTTAGCCACATAAAAAAGAATGAAATCATGTCATTTTCAGCAACATGGATGGAACCAGAGGTAGAATTATAGATGCCAGAGGCTGGGAAGGGTGGATATGTGGTGGGGGACAAAGAGAGGTTGGTTAATGGGTATAAATGTACAGTTAGCTAGAAGGAATAAGTTCTAATGTTTGACAGCAGAGTCAGGTAACTATAGTTAAAAACAATATATTATATATTTCAAAATATCTAGAAGAGATGACTTGAAATGTTCCCAAAACATAGAAATGGTAAATACTGGAAATGATGGACACCCCAAATACCTTCACTTGATAATTATACATTCTATGCATGTAACAAAGTATCACATGTACCCCCTAAATGTATACAAATATATATCAATCAAAAAAAGACATTGGGTCCTGGACTTTTCTTTGTTGGGAGGTTTTTGATTACTGATTCAGTTATCTCACTAGTTATTGGTCTGTTTTGCAGTCTCTCTTTTTTTTTTTTTTTTTTTTTTGAGATGGAGTCTTGCTGTGTCGCCCACTGTTGCCCAGGCTGGAGTGCAGTGGTGGTACAATCTCAGCTCACTTCAACCTCCTACTCCCAGGTGAAGTGAGCCAAGCAATTCTCCTGCCTCAGCCTCCTGGGTAGCTGGGATTACAGGCACCCACCACCACACCTGGCTAATTTTTTGTATTTAGTAGAGACGTGGTTTTACCATGTTGCCCATGCTGGTCTTGAACTCCTGAGCTCAGGCAATCTGCCTGCCTCTGCCTCCCAAAGTGCTAGGATTACATGTATGAGCCACTGCGCCCAGCCTGTTTTGCATTTCTTTATGATTCAGTGTTGATAGGTTGTGTGTTTCTGGAGATTTATCAGTTTCTTCGAGATTATTCAATTTGTTGGCCTACGATTGTTTATAGTAGTCTCTTATAATCCTTTATTATTTCTGTGGCATGACTTGTAATACCTTCTCTTTGTCTTAGTCTGTTGGTGCTGATACAACAAAATACCTTTGAGTGGGTCATTTTTAAACAATAGAAATTTATTTATCACAGTTCTAGAGCCTGGGAAGTCTAAGATCAAGGCACCAACAGGTTTACGGTCTGGTGAGGGCCAGGTTTCTGTTTCCAAGATGGCTGCTTCCTTCAGAGTGGATCCCATCCACGAGGGTTCTGCCGTTTACTTAATTACATCCTAAAGGCCCGGCCTCTTAATACTGTCACATTGGCAATTAACTTTCAACATATGAATCTGGGGAGACACATTCAGATCGTAGTATCTTTTACTTCTGATTTTCATTGTAGGAGTCTTCTCTTTATTTCTTAATCTAGTTAAGGGTTTGTCAGTTTTATTTTTCAAAAAAGCAACTCCTAGTTTTGTTGATTTTTTTCTATTTCTTTTCTAGTCTCCATTTCATTTATCTCTGCTATAATGTTTATTATTTTCTTCATTCTGCTAGCTTTCTGTTTAGTTTGTTCTTCTTTATCTAGTTCTCTGAGGCATAAAGTTAGGTTGTTTATCTGAGATCTTTCTACCTTTTATTTTTTTAACAATTATTTTATTTTATTTATTTTTAACAATTATTTCCATAATGGTTAAACTAATTTACACTCCTACCAATAGTGTATAAGTGTTCCTTTTTCTTCACAACCTCACCAGCATCTGTTATTTTTTAACTTTTTAAATAATAGCCATTCTGACTGGTATGAGATGATATCTCATTGTGGTTTTCATTTGCATTTTTCTAATGATTAGTAATACCAAGTTTTTTCATATGCTTGTTGGCCACATGTATGTCTTCTTTTGAAAACTGTTTATGTCATTTGCCTACTTTTTAATGGGGTTGCTTTTTTTCTTGTAGATTTTTCTTATGAATTTTTATGTAATATTTTTTCTTGTAAATTAGTTCTTTATAGATACTGGATATTAGACCTTTGTCACATGCATAGTTTGCAAATATTTTCTCCCATTCTGTAGGATGTCTGTTTACTCTGTTGATAGTTCCTCTTGCTGTGGAGAAGCTCCTAAGTTTAATTAGATCCTGTTTGTCACTTTGGTTATTATTTGCAAGGGACACCTTTCTATCCCTTCACTTTTAGCCTGTGTGTGTCACTAGATCTAAAGTGAATTTCTTGCAGGCAGCCTATAGTTAGACACTATTTTATAAAACAAAAATATGTTAGGCTCATCTACATCTTTTGATTGAGGGCTTTAGTCCACTTATGTTTGAAGTAATTAGTGATAGAGAAGAACATACTTTTACCATTCAGTTATTTGTTTTCTGTATTTGTTATATATATTTTCTCTTTTTTCCCTCTATTATTGCCTTCCTTTATGATTATTTTTTGTAATGACATGTTTTTATTCTCTTCTCATTTCCTTTTGTGTATATTTTGTAGATTCTTTTGCAGTTACCATGGGGATTACATATAATATCATAGTTATGATAATCTATCTTAAATTGATATTGGATCAGCTTCAATTGCCTACAAAAACTTTACTCCTTTATAGCTCTGTTTCCCATTTTATGTTATTGATGTAATAAATTATTGATTAATTAAATATATACCAATTAACACAGAATTTATAAATATTTTTGTGTATTTGTCCTTTTTTT
>PVKP010031266.1:0-27115 GCA_004027715.1 Plecturocebus donacophilus | reverse complement strand
TGCCTTGCTAGGTTGGGGAAGTTTTCCTGGATAATATCCTGAAGAGTATTTTCCAGCTTGGATTCATTCTCTTCGTCACATTCAGGTACACCTATCAAACGTAGATTAGGTCTTTTCACATAGTCCCATATTTCTTGGAGACTTTGTTCATTCCTTTTTCCCCTTTTTTCTGTCATCTTGCCTTCTCATTTTATTTCAGAGTTGATCTTCGACCTCTGATATCCTTTCTTCTGCTTGGTCAATTCGGCTGTTGAAACTTGTGCATGCTTCGCGAAGTTCTCGTGTTGTGTTTTTCAGCTCCATCAATTCACTTATATTCTTCTCTAAGTTGTCCATTCTCATTAGCATTTTGTTAAATCTTCTTTCAAGGTTCTTAGTTTCTTTGCACTGGGTTAGAACATGTTCTTTTAGCTCACAGAAGTTTCTTATTAACCACCTTCTGAAGCCTGATTCTGTGAGTTCATCACACATCCTCTGTCAGGCCTTGTTCTCTTGCTGATGAGGAGCTGCTATCCCCTGTAGGAGGAGAGGCATTCTGATTTCGGGTGTTCTCAGCCTTTTTGCACTGGTTTCTTCCCATTTTTGTAGATTTATCCACCTGTCGTCTTTGTAATTGCCGACTTTCAGATTGGGTCTCTGAGTGGACGTCCGGCTTGTTGGTGATGAAGGTTTTTCTGTTTCTTAGTTTTCCTTCAGTGGACGCCCCTTCCCCACAGAGCTGGGCCTTCCTGGGTTCAGCTGTGCTTGCTGTGCTTCCCGGGTTCAGCTGTGCTTGTTCTCAGTCCTCAGCGCTTCCAATTGCTCTTCTCCTTGTGGAGATGGGACCAGTGGACCCTGACTAAAAGGGCACCCAGTCCCGTATACTCCGCACCGAGAAGTGCCGCACCGGCCAAAAGAGTCGCGCTGGCGACCCGTGTGGCTCCTTCGCTGGGAATCTCCCAGTTTGTGGGCATCAAAAATTCGTCTGCAGTTGCGGCATCCACTCACTCTCTGCACTTTCACTGGGAGGTGCAATCCTGAGCTGCTGCTACGTGGCCATCTTGGATCTCTCTCCGCCCGGTGATGAAGTTTTTTCTGTTTCTTAGTTTTCCTTTGGCGGACGCCCATTCCCCACAGAGCCGGACCTTCCCGGGTTCGCTGTGCTTGCTGTGAAACTCTCAGTCCTCAGCGCTTCCAATTGCTGTTTTCCTTGTGGGGATGGGACCAGCCGAGCCCGTCTGTCCGTATACTCCACACCGAGAAGTGCCCGTGCCAGGGCGCCGGCAAAACAGCCACACCGGCCAAAAGAGTCGCGCTGGCGACCCGTGTGGCTCCTCTGCCGGAAATCTCCTGGTCTGTGGGCAACAAAAATTCGTCGGAAAGTGCGGCGTCCACTCGTTCTCTGCGCTTTCACTGGGAGCTACATTCCTGAGCTGTTGCTAATCGGCCATCTTGGATCTCTCTGTATTATTATTTTTAATAGAGGCAGGGTTTCACCATGTTGGTCAATCTGGTCTCAAACTCCTGACCTCAGGTAGTCCACCTGCCTCGGCCTCCCAAAGTGCTGGGATTACAGGTGTGAGCCACCAAGCCTGGCCTGTATTTATTTATTTTTAATTTAATTAAAAAAAAATTTTTTTTTAGACAAGAGTCTTGTTCTGGTCGGCCAGGCTGGAGTGCAGTGGCACGATCTTGGCTCACTGCAACCTCCATCTCCCGGGCTCAAGCAGTTCTCCTGCCTCAGCCTTCTGAGTAGCTAGGATTACAGGTGTGCTCCCCGACACCTGGCTAATTTTTGTAGTTTTAGTAGAGATGGGGTTTCACCATGTTGGCAAGAATGGTCTCAAACCCTTGACCTCAGGTGATCTGCCCGCCTCAGCCTCCCCAAATGCTAGGATTACAGGCGTGAGCCACCGCACCCAGCCACTAAAGCTGTTCTTTTACCAAAAAAAAAAAAAAAAGTATAAATCAAGGTCTGAAGGCCACGTGGGGCTTCTTCTGCAGCTTGCAAAGCCTGTCTTGGCCTCTTGGTAAATGGATGCGCAGCTGGGCAGCCTTATACTGTATCTGTGAACTGCCCATTTCTGGCTTTATTCATATTATTCCCTTGATCTAGAGGCCCTCCCCAACCCCTGCCCCAAATCCTGTCTGTGTTGAGGGTCCTTCCCCAGGAAGCCCTCTGCATACTGTTCCCTCCATGTGATACTCGCCTGCTTTCACATTCTTCTAGACTGTGCTGTGCACCATACAGTTGATCAGCGTTATTTCAGAGGAGAATGTCTCTGATTTGGAGTCAACAGAAGGTTCCATTTTTCTTTACATCCTGATGTTTATTTTCTAAGTGTTCTCAGACATCACTAAGCTTCAGTCAAATTAAAGTATAATCATGATATAACGTTCATTGAGTGCTCACCACATGGCCGGCATTGTGCTATATGAATTATCACTTGACTTCCTAAAATAATCCCAGTACAGATGCTAAATCTAAAGATGAGAGAGATGGTTCAAAAAGACCACAATGAGTAAACCATGTATTATGTAATACCCTAAAAGATAACAACAAAAATGTTACTAGCTCTAAAGGAAACTCAGGCAAGGATATGCCTGACCATTTCAAGGACCATTTCTTACACTTCTTTGTTCCTCTTGACACCTGTTGTTTCTGGGTAGAGCACATAGAAAATGCTTAGTAACTAAGTTCTTTTTCCTTGGCCCAGTTTGGTGTGATTTGGCCCCAGTGTTGGTAGTTCTGTCTTCGTGAGTTACTTTATTAGTTGTTGGTGCTACTGTGCTGCTATGCATGTGGAAGTTTCCCCAGATGGGCTGTACCTTCCTAACATTGCCTGAGCAGAAGCCCCCAGGGATGGAGGATCATCTTGCCTTGTTATGGGACTGTATTTCCCTGGCTGAGGAAGGCTCAGCCTTTGCAGCAGGCAGTGGGAACTGATTGACCAGCTTATTATTTCCTTCACCTTAGCAAAGTCCTGAGTAGGCTAAGGACAGTCTGCTTTTTAGGTAACTCCTGCAGACTGTCTGCACAAGGCACCCAGCCTCTCACAGGTAGGATGAGCTGGCCTCAGCACCCTTGCAGAGGGGTGAAACTGTGCGTTACTTGCCAAGTTTTTTTTTCCCTAAGCTTTTTGAGGTTTCGTTTTTGGTAACTTGATACAGTTGGGTTTATTTGTTGTTTTTTTTGTTTTGTTTTTTTGAGAAAGAGTTTCACTGTTATTGCCCGGGCTGGAATGGAGTGGCACGATCTCGGCTCACCGCAGTGTCCTCCTCCTGGGCTCAAGCAATTCTCCTGCCTTAGTCTCCCAAGTAGCTGGAATTACAGGCGTCACTACCATGCCCGGCTATTTTTTGAAAATTTAGTAGAGATGGAGTTTCACCACGTTGACCAGGCTGGTCTTGAACTCCAGTCCACTTCGGCCTCCCAAAGTGTTGTGATTATAGTGTGAGCCACCACGCCTGGCCTTCATAAAGTTTTAAGCATACAGAAAAATGGTAAGAATAGTACAAAGAACTCTCATACGTTTTCCCCAGATTCACTGCTAGCATTTTCCCATGTTTGCTTTTCTGACTTGCCAGCATCCCCCGCCCTGTAGCCTATGCACGTGCACACACACTCTTCTGAACCATCTGATGGGGAGCTGCAGGCAGTGTACCTTTACTTCTGAATACCCCACTGTGTATTTCTTAGGAACAAGGACATTCTCTTATATAATCGCAGTACAGTTATCTAAAAAAACCAGCAAGTTTAATGTCAATACAATGTTATTACCTAATACATTGTTCATATTCAGATTTTTTTCCATATTCCACTATGGTCCCAGTAATGGCAGAACTTTAAAGAAAACAATTCTGGGGTGTGTGGGTGTCACCTTGGTTACACTGGCTCCAAGGAGAGCAGAACTGGCAGGTATTTGGGGAAGTTACTGCCGTGGGTGCCACATCACCAGCTCCTTGTGTCTCTACAGGACCAGAGGAGCGATAGCAGCAAGAACCACACCCAGCAGCAATGTTAGCGGAAGTGGAGACCTCAGAGGGGGTAGACGAGTCAGAGAAGAACTCTGGGGCCTTAGAAAAGGAGAACCACACGAGGTGAGCCATGGGGGCTGGCTGCACTGGGTTTGGTGTGCCCAGTGCCTACTGTGCTCAACACACCCGGTTTTGTCTGCTGGCAGCACTGGGGAGTGGCCATGGGCCATGACCTGTGGACCCCTGGGTGTCTGCTTGGCCCTGCAGGGACAGCATACAGCTTCAGCTGCTTAAGACTCTCCCCACTGATCCATTGTCTCATCCAAGGAGGCAGGACAGGTGCTGCTGGGAGTGCTGATAGGATTTGATGGCCGTCATCCTTTTTTCTTCTTAGAAACTTAAGTGTATACTCATCTGGGTTGAGAAAGGGAAAACGGAGGCAAAGCTGGCTCTGTTCACAGTCTTTTACCCCATAAAATGTTGGAGTAACTCTGACTGCAGGGCAGGCTTTCCTTACTCTGTTTAGGGACAGCTCATGCTAAACCTGAGCTACCAGGCCCTGTTCTGCATCATTAGCCTTTCATTATAGCCCTATCATTGGCCAAGTTTGTTTTTTTATCCCTTGAAATAATTGCTAATAATAAACTGTTTCTCAGAACATGGGAGATACCAAGTTAGTCTCCCAAAGAAGCCAGCAGAGGACGTTAAGGCCAAATTTTTCTCACTCTTATAGACAGACCATGTGTACACATCTAAGACCCTGCCCAAGTGCCACCATCTTTAGGATCACACATTTTCTACCTTGTCCATCCACCAGCACACCTTTATCCTGTGTAATTTTATTAAGTGGCACAAACCCAAGGTCCTGGCCCCAGCCTCTCTGTTGTCTCCCTTTCATCCCTCCATGCTTGGGCCTAGTCATGTATAGTCCCAAAGAGGCTGTAGGTCCAAAGTGGGAGGAAGGCAGCAGGGCCGCCCCAGGAGACCCACAGTCACAGCCTTACTGAGGTGTGTGGATTCTAGGAGATGCATTCCAAGGCAGGCTGTTTCTAGAGAAGCCAGCAAACGCTGATGGGAGTACAGATGTGTGTCTCTTGGGCCACTAGGTGGCCATAGAAGCGAAGCATTGCTCTTTTGGGTGGTTCCCAACACAGACACATAGACGTGGATACTATCTTAAGGAGTAAGCCACAGTCATCCCTTGTGTCCCGAGTCCTTGGAGCCGACTGTCAATGTCTGCTTGCCCTGCATTCCCTGAGAAGTCCCTGCTATTCATGTTGGAGTGATGTGTCTGAGCAGCCCCAGCCTCCATTACAACAGGTGGTCACCCTGGGGTCTGGACTCAATCTTCTTTCTGGGGAGCTGGGAAGGGCTAATAGACACACATCCATCTCTCCACAGAATGGCTGACCTCTCCGAGCTCCTGAAGGAAGGGACCAGGGAAGCACACGACCGGGCAGAAAATACCCAGTTTGTCAAGGACTTCTTGAAGGGCAACATTAAGAAGGAGCTGTTTAAGGTTTGTGCCCTGCATTAGGTTCCAGACTATTGCATGGAGTTGGGGTGGGGGATTTAGTCCCATGAGAAGGGTGCCCCTGGAGCCACTCTGAGGGAAAAGCTGTGGCTCTCGGCTGAGTATGGTGGCTCATGCCTGTAATCCCAGCACTTTGGGAGGCTGAGGCAGGTGGATCACCTGAGGTCAGGAGTTTGAGACCAGCCTGGTCAACATGGGGAAAGCCCATCTCTACTAAAAATAAAAAAATAAGTACAGGCACACACCTGTAGTCCCAGCTATCTGGGAGGCTGAGGCAGGAGAATCGCTTGAACCCGGGAGGCAGAGGTTTCAGTAAGCCGAGATTGTGCCACTGCACTCCAGCCTGGGTGACAGAGTAAGACTCTGTCCCCTGCGGGCAGAAAAAAAAAAGCTGTGGCTCTCATGGTTTAGATGGAATAACATAGTGGTGTCAAGGAAGCAAAAGTATGCATGTTCCACAGATTCCTTTAAGAAACACAAAAACTACTTTGTGTGTTAAATAATTCACTACATAAAAATGGGCCATAGGGTTGGGTCTTTGGGGTTGGGGGTTGTCGCTTGAGCCTCTGCATCCAGCTGTAGGGATGTGGTAGGCTCAGGCATTGCCAGCCTCCTCCTGTCACTTCCACAGCTGGCCACCACTGCACTTTACTTCACATACTCAGCCCTTGAGGAGGAAATGGAACGCAACAAAGACCACCCAGCCTTTGCCCCCTTGTATTTCCCCATGGAGCTGCACCGGAAGGAGGCGCTGACCAAGGACATGGGGTATTTCTTTGGTGAAAACTGGGAGGAGCAGGTGCAGTGCTCCGAGGCTGCCCAAAAGTACGTGGAGCGGATCCGCTACATAGGGCAGAATGAGCCAGAGCTACTGGTGGCCCATGCGTACACCCGCTACATGGGGGACCTCTCGGGGGGCCAGGTGCTGAAGAAGGTGGCCCAGCGTGCACTGAAACTCCCCATCACAGGGGAAGGGACCCAGTTCTACCTGTTTGAGAATGTGGACAATGCACAGCAGTTCAAGCAGCTCTACCGGGCCAGGATGAATGCCCTGGACCTGAACATGAAGACCAAAGAGAGGATCGTGGAGGAGGCCAACAAGGCCTTTGAGTACAACATGCAGGTACTATTGGGGCTGCCAGATGCCAGGGCTGAAGAGGGAACCTTTGACAGTGGTAGCAGATCCAGAGTGGCCTTGGAGGGTACACGTGGCATTAGGACAGATGATCTATAGGGTGCCAAGAGGAAGGTGGCCACTAGAGCTCATGGGCCCAGTGGGTGGTTCCCAGCCTGGAGGCCTGGTTTGGTAGATGCCAGTGGGTAATGTTTTGTGAAGGGTGAGTTTGGGAGAATGGAGCTGGCTCCCTCCCTCATTGCAGGATACTGGTCTTGAAGAATGGATAATTTTCTTTGTACTAAGTTTTGCTCTGAAAAGCCCTGCTTGGTAAGTTCAGAGAGAGCCAGTGTCACTAAGGAGAGTAAGTAAGCTCTGTTTACAAGTAGCCTTTCAACGAGGCTGAGCCTGGGGAGACTTACTCTGTCCCCAGATCCTGTCAGCTTCCAGTGAGGCCTTCCAGGGCCACTCAGGATGGGTGTGCCCTGCCACAGCATTAGTCTCCCACTTTCCAGTTTTTCTGTTGCTTCCTGCTAAAAAATAACCATCAGCTAGAAATGGGACATACTCATGTCCTCACCTTTCTGTGCTGTGGTAGTTTCAGTGGCTTGAGCCACCTCAGAGAAGGCAAGGCATGGTGCATGTCTGGTCAGTTCCTAGGGAAGACCCAGTAGTTGGTAGCCTTCTTCTTGGGGTACCAGTGTCCACACTTCCCAAGAGCTCATGCTAGGGAGGAGCATCAGGCAGTGCAGCTGCTGCCCACTAGGGCTGCTAGCTGTGTAGTTAGCACTCCTGAACAAGCTCACCTGCTCCAGCTCACTGTATCAGGAGGAACTCCTCTAAAAGCAGAGTGTGGCTGGGCGCAGTGACTCATGACTAAAATCCCAGCACTTTGGGAGGCCAAGGCATGGGGATTACTTAACCCCAGGAATTGAAGACCAGCCTGGGCAACAAGGTGAGACACCATCTCCACAAAAAGATTTAAAAATTAGCCAGGTATGGTGCTACACACAGGTAGTCCCAGCTATTTGGGAGGCTAAGGTGGGAGGACCACTTGAGCCTAGGAATTTGAGGCTGTAGTAAGTTAGCCACGTTCACACCACTGCACTCCAGCCTGGGCAACAGAGACTTCATCTCAAAATATATTAAACAAAAAAATGTGGGCAGCCCAAAGATGGCTCAGTCGGTCCTCTGCTTCTGCAGATATTCAATGAACTGGACCAGGCCCGCTCCATTCTGGCCACAGAGACCTTGAAGGATGCGTTCCCTGTGCACGATGGGAAAGGAGACATGCGTAAATGCCCGTTCTATGCTGCTGAACAAGACAAAGGTAGGTCTGTGTGTCCCAAGCTCCCCTTCTGGGGCAGGTGTAGCAGCAGACTCCACTGATGCCATGTCTCTTATTGGTGCTGCCACACAGGTGCCCTCGAGGCCAGCAGCTGTCCCTTCCGAACAGCCATGGCTGTGCTGAGGAAGCCCAGCCTCCAGTTCATTCTGGCCACTGGTGTGGTCCTGGCTGCTGGATTCTTGGCCTGGTACTACATGTGAAGGACCCATCATGCCACACCGGTACCCTCCCCCCGACCAACCACTGGCCTACTTCTTTCTTCACCCTTGACTAAACTACCACCTCAGGTGACTTTTTAAAAAATGCTGGGTTTGAGAAAGCAAGCGACCAATAAAAGCCAGACGCTAGAGCCTCTGCCTGACAGCATCCTCTCTTATGGGCCAGATTCTGCACTGGGCACAGGCTGTCACCTGACCCAGCTCTACTGCAGCCTCCCACACCTCTGGGCCCTCGGCTGCTTCCAGTAGTCCCTGTTTTTGCAGTATGTGGGTGACTATCTCCCCCTGCTGGAGTTAAGCGGCTCGTAAGCCCAGGCTGTGGGAGGGGGCCTTGCTGGATGCTACTGTGCAACTTCTGGGCCTCTCTTGGACCCTGGGGGTGAGGGTGGGTGTGGGTGGAAACCTCAGATGCCTTGGGAGCTTATCCCTCTCACCCAGAATCCCTCTAACCCCTTGGGTGAGATCTTCTCAGTCCCAGCTTGTCTCTTCCACCACCCTGTGTAAAGGCTCCAGCACTCAATAAAGTGGGCTCTGCAAACTGCTTCCTACCCTCCCTCCTGGCACAGGAGGGGTCAAGCCACTTGCCCATAGGAGAGTCCCTCAGAAGCAAGGGCATATTATGTCTGTGTGGGGAGTGGACATCCTCCATGATGGCCCCCAGCAGCCACCTCCTGCCCTTGGTCTACTCTCCAGCACCCCTCATCTCCAAAGAAAAGTCAATCTGACCGTCCTGCAAAGATCTTTAAAGTGTATCCAGCACTGTGATTTTTTAGCTCAGAAATTCTTTGGAAGTTTCCTACTTAAAAGGTTTAAAATATATACATAAGGGTTTTTAAAAAGCATATATTTGTATTTAAACAATTCATTGTCTAAAAAGAAACATGAACTTAAATACTTTTATTAATAGAATCTACTACCTATAAAAGTTTTATTTCAAAAAGAGTTAAAAGGTAGGGAAACTCTTAAAACTACTGACCAAGCCTGCCACCTTCATAATTCAGATGAGTTAGTGCAGAGATGGCCATGGCCAGAGGTGGCTCAGAACCTGGCTGTGCAGGCTGTGTCGTTAGTCTTCAGCCTATCAATCTCCGCCCAGTCTGTCTTGCTTAAGAGTGCGCCTGCGCAGGGCTGGATGCTGTTGCGCTCAAGCCTGCAGGTAGGAGGGCTCCAGCTTGCAGATCCCGTGCAGATGGTTGAAAGCATCAGAGGAAGGAAGGTGATCTTACAGCCACTGCCGAGGCCAACATGTGCCCTGGCCCAGTCACAGCTGGAATTCCTAGGGCTGGTCTATACCTGACTCTAGTCTGGTTTAATTAGGTCCTTACATGTTGCTGTTGTCCCAGGCAGTTGGCATGGCATCAGCACTAAGGATGTGAGACTCTGAGGACTCAGCCTCCTGTCCCTGCCAGTAGACTGACTGCAGTCCCACCCTCTTTCCCTCACAAAAGAAGGAAGCCAGGCAAGAGAGCAGAGGCCCAGGGCGGGAGAGTGAAAGGGCCAATTTAATGAGGAACTACAAACTGAGACTGGGCCACGATTCACAGTGACAGGAGGCCATGCAGTGGCAGTGCGAGACCAGGAAGGACAGTGGCAGGATACAGCGGTCCAGGTGAGCAAGTTCACAAACTATTCAGGAAATAAAGACAGGGTGGGGCTGGTGTCCACCCAGGCATTTCTACCTTCCTTGCCCCCAGCCCAATGTGCCTGCAGGAGCAGGTGTGAGCAGGCACAGCAACAGCCCGTCAGCTGGGGCGAGGGGCCTGCGCTTACTGGAAAGAAAACTCATGGAGAGGGCTCTTCACATCCAAGTGCACCCACAAGGGGGACCCGCTGCCATCTCTTGTCCCAGTTGGGACACACCAGTTACTGGGCAGAGCTCACACTCACACGCAGTGAGGACACAGGGCAGACGGGAAGGGGCTAGGCTCAGGGGCTCCTTCCAGCCCCAGCATACAGGGTTCACAGAGGCATGGCCAGAAAGGGGGTCTGCACACTGACTCAAAGGGACAAGTTCCTTTTTAGCTACCAGGGTCTGATCACTCACCCAGGTACAGTGTCCTTTTTATCTGTCACCAGGCAGCTCTTGGGCACTGGGGCAGGGTATCAGACATCCTGGGTTTCTATACCTGAGAGTTCTGAGGGCCAGAGTTGGCAGTCTTTACTTTCGACCACCATGCCCCACCTCTAGCACCCCAGAGGCGCAAAGTACCCAGAAACAAATTCAGGCTTTGTGACCCTGTCCTACCTGGGTCCATCTGACTCCAGACAACTTACCCATTCTCGGCCCAGCAGGTCAGAAATGACCGTGGCTACAGGCCTAGGGAACTAACTGGTCACTGCTCTAGCTGCTTTTGGTCCCAGGGAGAAAGAGTCTGGACTGAACCTGTACCTTGTTTGGAAACGGAGGAATGAGGACCCCAGCAGGAGACCCCTCCCAGCTTATCTTCCTGATCACACCCACCAAGCAGACCAACAACACCACAAGCTTAGTGCTAGCCCCCTGCCACCCACTGACCCTTGGCCTTAAATCCCAACAGAATTTTTACCAGAAGAGTCAGCTGCTCAGGGTAGGGCAAGGTGAAGAGGACAGGACTTCTAGGGGATGGTGGCACGGCTCCCAGCCCCAAGTGGGAGTGGGAAAATGACCACCGGGCGCAGGGAGCAAAGCACAAGGAGCCAGACTGACAGGCGGGGAAGTCCTGAGTCCCAGCTCCGTTAGCACAGGCGCTTGTACGTGTAGATGTAGGCTTTGCAGCTGGGGCACGTATGCGTCACATCCTTGAAGTCATTGATGAGGCAGGGGATCAGGCAGCAGCCCAGATCACATCTGAATCAGAGACAGGGAAGAACAGGCTGAGGCCTGCTGTGGAGAAGGCAGAGGCAGCCAGTTGACCCTGGTGCAGCTCCCACCCTACCAGTGCCCACATCACCTACCCCATGAAGCAACAGAAGAAACCCAGCACAAAGTTCATCAAGCCAATCTCATAGGAGATCTTGGTGGTGATGGCCTGCTGGCAGTGGGGACACACCGTCTGCACGGGCGCGCCCTCAAAGATCTCTCCCTGTAGCACTGTCACCGTGGTGGCAGCTCCTGAAGGGACCAGGACTGTGGCTGTGTGGCCCCCAGGGCCAGGGTAGGGCCCTGGTGTGTAGGGCCCTGGGGGGTAGTAGCCCATGGGTGGATGGGGGCCTGGAGGAGGGTAGAAACCTGGAATGCCAAAGAAGATGGAACAGTGAGGTCACCAGCCTGCCACCTGCCCTAGACAAAGAGATTGAGGCAAAGTCCTACGGTCCACAGTGCCCAGGGTGCAAGGCTAGGCCTCAAACTTACTACTGCCCACCTACTAGGCCCCTAAGTCAAGTGGGGCCATTCTCCCAGCCCTTCCTGGTCCCCACCCCTTGGGGGTCCTGACAGATATGGCAGAGAGCCAGGCACATGGCCCGGTACCTCTGCTCCCGGGTGTCTCTGGCATGCAGGGACAGGGCATTCAGCCTCAAGCCCATGACCAAGGGAGGGAAAGCCTAGTGGGTCACACGCCCCTCTCCTGGACACAGGGTGCCCCTCCCCACCTGTGTCAGGTCCTGGTGTGCCAAGGACCAGCCCTGCTGGAGCAGCATAAGTAAGAACAGTCCCACCTTCCCACACCCACAATCCCTCTCCACACATAGCCTGAGCCCCAGGTCAGGGTGGGTTGGGTGTTGGAGTCCCTGCCCTATAGCAGGTGCCCACCTTTACTGAGGACAGCCAGTGTAGCTGAGACGGCAGCCGGGAGCTCCCCATGCTCCTCCCCTCAGATCCCTTCCCCACTTACCTGGAGGCATGTAGGCGCCATCTGCACTCATGTGTGGGGGGATGAAGCCAGGCTGGGGCATTGGGTGACCTGGCGGCTCATAGGGTGGGGGGCCAATGTCCGCAGGGGGCAGTGGCATGCCTGGTGGAGGCTGCATCACGGCTGGGGAGGAACGGCCTGGACAGAGAAGCAGAAAGAAAGAGACTCAGCTGTAGTCTCTGCATGATGAATTGGACCAGAGGCCACTGCTTTGGGACACAGTTGGGGCCCAGGGGTGACCCTGGAGCAGGCATCACCACTTAGAGAGTCCCAACCACACCATGGGGGCAGGGGGCTGCAACGGGGAGCCTCAGGAGCGGTGACCCCCTACCTGGGGTGGGCGGAGCTCCACTTTTCTCCTCCAGAAGTGGGGCTGTGGGGCCCCCAGGATAAGGAGGGGGCGGCTCGTTGGACATCTTCGCTGCTTCTCCTGGACATGAAGGGAAATCCCAGATGTGAACTAAGCTCCCAGCCAGGCTCCTTCCCCCTTCAGCCCTGGGGATGGCCAAGGGACGCTGGACAAGGCATATGACCATCCTCAGAAGGAGCTGCCTCCAGGCACCAGGGATCCCCCACCTAGCCCAGAGTCACCATCCTCACCTCTCAGTGGTCACCTGCTGGAGGGCAAAGACAGAACCAGGAAACGGGGCCTAGTGAGGTAAGGTCCCCCAGGGAGCCTAACTCAGCACTCGCCGCACAAACAGCAGTTTGGCACAGAGCCCTCCGCTCCCCAAATGTTTAGGGGGCACTAAGGCAGCCAGGGAGAAGACACTGGATCGATCTCTGCCAGAGGCTACTGTGGGCTGCGAATGAGGATTCTGGGGGATTTCTTATTCAAATCCCTGCTACTTGGAGAAGGGAGGCAGGTGAGACTCCAGCTGCTGGCCTGGACAGACAGGGAACAGGTGGGGCTCTGGGAGCTGTTTCAGGGGAAGGAAAGGCAGGGCCCTCAGCAGGAAGCAGGGGCTGCTGAGCCAGGGCTGGGCCCAGGGACCTGGGCACACCATGCATCCCACCCCTCCCCACACGTTGAGCTTCTCCCTGGCTGCCACCCCACGCCATCCACACACCCGACCACCAGCCCTGTCACAGGTCTGCTGCTTCCCTCGCCCAAGACTGTTGGCATCCAAGGGCCACAGCTGGGCCCTCTGCATCCCTCCCAGCAGGCCTGAGGTCCCATGCATGAGGACGGCCAGGCAAGCTGTGCTCTGGCCTGTGCCCTTCTGGTTTGTTTGTTTGGGGGGTGGTGGGAAAGAAGAAGAGTCAAGTGAAATCTTTTCCCTCATTTCTGTCACCAAACTCCCTGAGCACAGCTCAGAAAGCTGGGAAGCTTTTGCTTTTACTTAACATCATAAAGGACTTGCGAAGTAGAGTTTAGTTACCTTTGCTGAAAGTCATAAAATGAGATGAAATCAATTTCAAGGGAACAAAAGGATACAGGGAAAGGAGCGCTTCCCAGAGAGCCCAGCACCCGCAGGGGATGGAGGGCACATAAGTTTGAATATGAAGTTTAACAAATCAGGAACACGGCCAGAGGAACCAAGTCCAAGCTCTCGGGTTCGACTGTAAAGTAACATGGCAGTTTGAAAAACTGAAAGACAGGTATCAGAAAGCTCTTAGAAGGAAACGAAGGAATCAATCTTTATGACCTTTGATTAGGCAGTGCCTTCTTAGGTATAACACCAAAAGCAAACCAACAAAAGAAAGAAAACTTAAACTGGATGTCATCAGAATGAAAAACTCCTGTGCTTCAAAGGACACTGTCACATTTTATAATTCATATATTTGGTAAAGGACTTATATTAAGAACATAAAAAGAACTCTTTCAACTCAACAGAAAGTCAACCTAATTTTTAAAATGGACAAAGGATTTGAACAAAGACATCTCAAAAGAAAAATGGCCAAAAGCACATGAAAAAATACTGAGCATCTTTTCACAAGGGAAATGAAAACCAAAACCACAAGGAGACTACTTCCTATCTACTAGGAAGGCTAAAAGACAGTACTAGGTATTATGTAGAGAAACTGGAACCCTCAATATGCCGCTGGTGGTGGATAGCCGCTGCCAACCTTTTGAGGAACTGCCAGCCTCTGTTCCCATTTTGAGGAACAACCTCACAGTTCCTCAAAAGGTTAAGCCTAGAGTTAGCAGATGACCCAGCAATTCCACCATCAGTTATCTACCCAAGAGAAACAAAAACCTACGTCTACACAGACACTTGTACACAAATGTTCACAGCAGCATGATTCTAATAGCCAAAAAATGGAAACAACCCCAATGTCCATCAACAAAGAGTGGATAAACAAAACGGTGGGCTGTCCACACAGCGGAAAACTACTCAGGTATAAAAAGGAAGCAATGATACCCTATAGCACGAACCCTGAAAACATGCTTAGTGAGAGAAGCCAGACACAAAAGGCCACGTACTGTATGATTTCACTTACATGAAATGTCCCCAGCAGGCAAACCCATCGAGACAGAAAGTGTATTAGTGGCTGTTTAGGTCTGGGGGAGAGGGGGAAATGGGGAACGTGGAATCTCCTGGGGTAATAAAAATGCTCTAAAACCGACTGTGGCAATAGTTGAACAATTCTGTGAATATACGAAACACGACTGAATTGTACGCTTTAAGTGGGTGAATTGAATGGTACATAAATTATGTCAGTCAGATTTAAAGACAGAAAATGAAGAAAAAGAAAATTAGTCCTACCTCCCTACTACAGCCCATCTCCACATGTCCCTGCTGGTCTGTATGTACAGGAACCTTTACTTTTTGGTTTGGTTCAAGGCTGGTCTTGAACTCCTGGCCTCAAACAATCCTCTTGCCTTGGCCTCCCCAAGTGTTGAGATTACAGGTGGGAGCCAACATATCTGGCCCATACTTTTATATAGTTGCTGTCCTGACAGTTTTAAATCCTTTTAATGCTGTGTCACACATAATCCATCTTACAAGACTCCGTGACCAGCGATACTAATATTCCATAAAATGGGTCTACTTGACCAACCCCTGTTAAGGCATTTAGGCAGGCTTCTACTTGCTGCTTTCATGAAATACAGGGAACACCCCTGGCCACTGTTGTTTCCCTTTCTTGGAGTATTTCCTCAGGCTAAACTTGTCAGAGTAAGATGACTGGGGTCAAAGGACATGAGCATTTTATGCCTTTTTGAAAGAAAGGATGCCAATTTATAGTGCCAGTTATTAATTTTAATATTAAAATATCACTTGGTTATTTTTATATGCATTTCTTTGACAAGAGACAGGACATCTTCCCAAGTGTTCAGAAATTACACGTCCACTCCTCTGAGTTGCCTTACTATCCACAGAAGACATGGAGGCCCAGAAAAGGAGGGGCGGGGCATAAATCTAGGAGTGACTCTCCCACCCTCCTGCCTGCAGAGTGAATTCCAATAGCACAGGGTTAAGAACAGGGAGCAGTGGCCAGGTACAGCAGCCCACGCCTGTAATCTCAGTACGTTGGGAAACTGAAGCTGGAAGAAGGGTTAAGGCCAGGAGTTTGAAACCAGCCCGGTCAACATGGCAACACTGTGTCTCTACAAAAAAAAAAATTTTTTTAATTAGGCATGATACTGCATGCCTATAATCCCAGCTACTGAGGAGGCTGAGGCAAGAGGATCAACTGAGCCTAAGATTCAGAGGCTAATGAGGCAGCAGTGCCTCTTGGAGCTGGTCCTGCGGGCCTTTGCCCAGGCAGCTACTAGTCTGCCAGGTGCCCTCCTGCAGGGGAGAAGGCAACCTCTCATGTGGCTTTACTTGCATTTGGAAAACTGTTCCAATATGCTGAGTTGGAGTAGTGCCAGCCCCTGCTACAAAATCCCAGACTCCCAGAAAATGCTAACATGCCTCTAGATGGCACCACTGTTCACCAAGCATCAGATCCCACAAGTTGAGGGCCCAACACTGTGGTCTGCAGTGGTCTTGCTCACGAGGCAATGGGCCAGGCCCTGGGATGCTCTGATAAGACCGGGAAAATAAGCTGCACTGTGCATGGTGAGTCACTTAAGCACCTGCAGATTCCAGCCTGGGTCCCTTGCAGGGAACATGCACGCACATGCACACACACATACCGCATCTGTGAGAATGGAGGTATGGCTTTCTCTGGCCCATCTTTTCATCAAAGTCAACAGATAATCCTATAGTCTTCCAGAGCTCAAAATTCTATTTCTGGAATTGCATGTGTAGGCTTGCCCATGATAGGGTGCAAGCCCACAGGGCAAAAAGCCCTCCCTTGGTGTCCACACAACCTGGGTACACAGAATGCAGGCCACAGGGAAGGGCTTAAAGCTACACAGGGCTGGCTTCCAGACTCCACCTTCTCTATACCCTCCAGCTCGCTGGCCACACCAGACTCCACCTTCTCTTTGCCCCCTTGCCTGGGGCCGCAGGACCCTGTTGCTCCTCCGTGTCTTCCTCACCCAGAGCTGTGCCTGCCACTAACTGCTCCCTCTCACCCCTCCATATCCACGTGCATCCTCCTGCTGCCTTCCCGAACCCCAGCAGAGACTGCAGGGCAGATCCTACTCTACCAAGAAGGGGTATCTGGAGAACAGCTCGTGAAGATTTCCCGTATTCAGACACCCATTCTCCAAGTGCCTTCCAATATAAAATCAAATATGCTGGCCGAGCATAGTGGCTCACGCCTGTAATCCCAGCACTGGGAGGCTGAGGTGGGTGGATCACAAGGTCAGGAGTTTGAGACCAGCCTAGCCAATATGGTGAAACCCCACCTCTACTAAAACTACAAAAATTAGCCAGGCATAGTGGCGGGCACCTGTAATTCCAGCTACTGAGGAGGCTGAGGCAGGAGAATTGCTTCAACCTGGGAGGCAGAGGTTGTAGTGAGCCAAGATTACATCACTGCACTCCAGCCTGGACAACAGAGTGAGATCCTATCTCAAAAATATTTAATTAAATTAAATGTCCCTTCCCACAAAACCATGTTGTATAGGGTGTTAATAAAAACATGAATAGAATCTTTCAATCACATGATCAAAAGCAAAACAGTTTTCCAATAAAAATGAGCACTGTTAAATTAAGCTACAAAATGCAAAATGTCTCATCTGAAAGTGCAGTCCCAGCATCTCTTGCTGTGGGAAGGTGCTGGTGAGGGAAGGGGCTGGGAGAACTGGTGACCTGCCCAGTTCCCAACAGAGGAGGGAGACTTGGGGGTCTGGAGAACCCACTGAAGTCAACTTCCAGCCATGACAAATCCAAGAAAGCCTTCTTGGCCTTCTTGCTTTAAATCTTGGGTTTATAGATGGCAAACAAATTAGGTGCCTGTTTGAAAATCTTTACAAGCCAATCATAAACTTAACAGTAAGTTGCTTGTCTAGGGGACCAGAGGCCTCTGCATTCCATCCCTCCACACCTTCTGGGTTCTGTGGCATGTGAAGGTATAGAGAAAAAAACCTGTTTCTCCTCTGCTTTCACACCTTAACAGTCAACAGAGAAGACTTCTGTGGCCAAATGTCTGGGATTTCTCCCAGACTAACAAGCAACCAGTCAATTCTGCAGCGGACACCAGCTGGACATCTTCTAGTCACATTCAAGTCTGATGCTACTGCATCAGATCCCACAGGTTGAGGGCTCAGTCACACGACTGCCCCCAACTTGTGATGTCAAGCGAAATTCCCAGCTTGCAACCTTTGCTTCTGACAGACTGGCTATAGATCATTATCTTGGGAATGGATTCCTTATAAGAGGATTAGTTAATCTTCTGTGGATGCATCTCCCTGCCGCCCTTCCACCATGGGATGACAGCAAGAAAGCCCTTGCCAGATGCTGGCAGTGCCTTGATCCTGGACTCTAGTCACCATGCTTTGGTTTGACCCCTCCACTGGCAGCAGGGCTTAATGGGAGGTATTTGGGTCATGGGAGGTGAATTCCTCATGAATAGATAAATGCCCTCCCTGGGGTGAGGGGGGAGTGAGTGACTTCTCACTGTTAGTCCCTCCTCCTCAGCTGGTAGTTAGAAAGAGCCCAGCGCCTCCCCTCCCTTTCTCATTCTCTCTCTTACCATGTGATTTCTGCACACACAGGCTCCCTTGTGTCTTCCGCCATGAATGGAAGCGGACTGAGGCCCTCAACAGAGCAGATGGTGGCACCATGCCATCCTGTAAAGCCTGCAGAACCAGGAGCCAAAAAATCTCTTTTCTTTATAAACTACTCAGCCTCAGGTAATTTATAGCAACACAATGGACTAAGACACCAGCCTCCAGAACTGTAAGGAGATAAATCCCTATTCTTTATAAATTACCCAGTCTCAGGTATTCTGTTAGAGAAGCACAATGGACTAATACTACATCAAGACTTGACAAGTGATAGTTTCTTAAGGGTTAATTGCCAAAGGGAATTGGAATCCTTAACAATGATTTTTTTTTCCCCTAATCTGTTACATTAGAGGTCACTGGTGTACCTTATATTTGGTATGGGTCTTTTACACAGGCATGATTTCTTTTTTTTTTTTTGAGATGGAGCTTCGTTCTTGTTGCCTAGGCAGGAGTGTAGTGGCACTATCTCAGCTCATTGAAACATCCGCCTCCCAGGTTCAAGCGATTCTCCTGCCTTGCGTCCTGAGTAGCTGGGATTACAGGCGCGCCACCATGCCCGGATAATTTTTGTATTTTTAGTAGAGACAGGGTTTCTCCATGTTGGTCAGGACCTCAGGTGATTCGCCTGCCTCAGCCTCCCAAAGTGCTGGGATTACAGGTGTGAGTCACTATGCCCAGCCAGACATGATTTCTTATCATGTGTGCGTCACCTGAAAATGCTGGTTCTTGTAATACAGATCTGACAATGTTGACACATCTCATTGAAAAATAAATATTTTAAAACTCACATTGCTGGTATTGCCACCAATGTCATCATTAAAGTCGTTAAATATTGTTACACTGATCATTATTTCAAAGCTTGAATTTCATCACTGGCAACAAAGCAGTAACAAATTTAGCAACAGCAACGTATACAAAAATAAAAGGTCAGTTGTTTTCCTTGAAGTAGCAGGTTCACTTTGCTCATTTTCAAGAAACTGTATGCTAAATATCCAAATCTGAATAATCACAGTTTGTAACAGTTGTTCTTTAAGTGAAGATGGAGTCCATGAAAAAGGCAGCTAGTTCAGCCCACACCTCAAGCGACTGCACATGTGCTTTTCCTCACGACAGCATCAAACTCCACGTGACATACTTCATATGTGCCTCACTTCATCACACAGGATGTTAAAAAGATGTGGACTCATGGGTCAGGACTTAATAAAGTTGACTTTTACTGCTTTTCTGACCTAACACTGGGAGGCATGTGTACAGTTTGTGTGGTGGTGAAGACTCAATTACAAGATCAGCATGCTCCCAGTCTTGAGTCAGTGCAGACCCCACAGCTTCTTTCTCCACTGCTTCTGCACCATCGGCACGAAAGCCATCACAACCAAAGAGGCATGGTAACAAATCATAGCTGTGTTGTTATTAAAATAGTTCTGAGCCTCAGCTCCCTGAGTGGTCTCAGGAAGCCCTAAGGAGACTGCAGATCACATTTCAAGAACTGCTGTGCTAGAGGAACCCCCACTAGAAGTTAAGGGGGTGTGATACCAGCCAAGTACAGGGCTGGGACAGACAGGGCTTCACAGCTAGGGAATCAAGAGTGGCCTGTGAGTCTTGGAGTCGCTCCTAGGGAGTCCCTGAGTTTGTTGTTCTGGCAAGGCCCCACCCCAGGGATGTGCTTGCCACCCCATGGAAAGCTTTAAATGAAGCATTCAAGAACATGGGCTCTAGGCCAGGCATGGTGGCTCAGGCCTGTAATCCCAGAACTCTGGGAGGCCAAGACAGGATTACTTGAGCGCAGTCGTTCAAAACCAGCCTGGGCAACATGGTGAGACTTCATCAGTATTACCAAAAAAAAATAAAAAGGGGCAGGGTCTGCATCAGATTAGTTCAAACCTAGATCACCACTTTTCAGCTGTGTGAGCTTAGCCTCAGTTTCTCTTTGTAAAGAGAGATGCTCATGCCTGCCTCTGAGGGTGGAAGCAAGGTCAAAGAGAGACTGTGTGAAATGCCTACAGCACGAATGCTGGGCCTAGCACACAAGAACGCCGAATAAATGGAACCTGCTATTATTATGCTTCATTAGGCAACTTCCAACAGGGAGGAAAACAACAGGTACTGACACCTCTGCCATGGGGTGGCTTCTGATCCCCTACAATGAGGGATCCTGGCGCACATTCACTAACATGGCTTGACAAAGGGACGCCTCTACAGGATTCTGGAGGGACGTGCAATCAAAACCCTGCCCTAAGAGCTCAGCTCAGCATCGTTTCCTCACAGCACAGCTCAGCTGGACCACCTGCTCCATGGGAACCCGAGACAATCCTTTGGGAAGACAGAGACACTAGCAGTTCTCCAAGGGCCACCTCTCCAGGTGGGCTGCGTGAAATGCCAGGGGCCTGCAAGGGAGCACCCAAGGTTGACAATGCCCCTGGAAGGGGGCTCCACCCACAGACCTTGGTGGTAGGGGCTCTGCAGCAGCTGCTGCCCAGCCACATTTCTCAGGGCTGGGTTGGCTTTGTGCTGCTTCCCCAGGAGGCACTTACCCACATAGCAGCCATACACCAAGATGCCAGCTGGCCTCAGAGGGGCTCCTCTGTCCCCAGGAGGCAGATCCCAGGCACCCAGCCAGGAACAGGGCTTTCTGCTTTGCTGGGAAAACTGAAAGGCCGCTTTCTGCCTAGCCTAAAGCTTCCATCTGCTCAACAAAGGAGGCGCCCACTGCTCCATGAGGGGCAGAGCCGAGGTAAAAGACAAACACTCTCTGTGCCCTTGGGTCTGCAAAGAGAATGGCAAGGCCCAAACCAAGTCTAGGGGAAGAGGCCAAAGCAAGAAGCGAGCTGGAAGCAAGAAGGAGCTGATGTGGACCTCAGGGAAGACGCTCTCAGTCCAGGGGGCAGCACCCAGCAGGGACAGGGCAGTGGGGAAATGAGAGCAGAGTCCCCATCAAGGGTGCAGGCCCAAAGGGGACTCTTCCATGGAGGCTTGGCCCACGCTAGGCCTTTCCATCCCGTGACATCTCCATTCAACACACAGCCAGATTAACTCACACCCACCTTGGAGGATGGTGTGAGAATTAAGTGAGGTGTGAATATAAAACTTCCTGAGGCCAGGCGCGGTGGCTCATACCTGTAATCCCAGCACTTTGTAAGGCTGAGGTGGGCAGATCACCTGAGGTCAAGAGTTTGAGACCAGCCTGACCAACATGGAGAAACCCCATCTCTACTAAAAATACAAAATTAGCTGGGCATGGTGGTGTATGCCTGTAATCCCAGCCACTCAGGAAGCTAAGGCAGGAGAACTGCTTGAACCTGGGAGGTGGAGGTTGCAGTGAGCCGAGATCGTGCCATTGCACTCCAGCCTGGGCAAAAAGAACGAAACTCTGTCTCAAAAAAAAAAAAAACTTCCTGAACTGCTGTAACAGACCATGCAGTGTGACGGTTATTAGACGGAGGGGTGTTACTTCCAAGGGATGGCCACTGACTCCCTGCACAGTACCATGCATATGTTCTGCCTGTTCTCACAGGCACTCCAGGGCCGGGAGGAAGCAATCTGTGAGGTGACCATGTAACAGAGGCCCTATGAGGGGAGGCTGGGGGATGGTGCTTCCTCCTGGAATTCCTTGTGATAGTTACTCAGCACATCCTCCATGCCAGATACAGGCTGGGGATTAAAGACATGTCCCTGGCCAGGTGCAGTGGTTCAGGCCTGTAATCCCAGCCCTTTGGAAGACCAAGGTGGACAGATCACGAGGTCAGGAGATCGAGACCATCCTGACCAACATGGTGAAATCCTGTCCTACTAAAAATACAAAACCTAAATGGGCATGGCAGCAGGTGCCTGTAGTCCCAGCTACTTGGGAGGCTGAGGCAGGAGAATTGCTTGAACCAGGAGGCGGAGGTTGCAGTGAGCCAAGATTGCGCCACCACACTCTAGCCTGGCGACAGAGCGAGACTCTATCTCAAGGAAAAAAAAAAAAAGATACGTCCCTGCCTTCCAGAAGCTCACAGTCAAGTGAGGTGGATGAGCATTAAATAATTACCACCCCCACCAAAAACTCCAAACACAATTACATCTGTGACCAGTGGTGTGGAGAAAGCTTAGGGCACAGTAGAAGGACAGCAAGACAGCCATTCTGGAACTCTAACAGTGCCTCTTCAAGCAAGCCTGGGAGGAGGTGACAGAACAGTTAATGAGACCAGCAGGCAAAGGGAGGGATGGGGACAGCAGAGGGAACAGTAAGTATACAAGGCCTAAAGAAGTAGGGCTGTGCCCCTGAGGGTGGCCAGATGGCAGCCTGGGGCCCTCACAGTGACCCGGCCAGAGGCTGTTACAGAGCTCAAATACCCCAGATCTCCAGGACAAGGATGCCAAGGCCAGCTGGGCAGTGTCCCAGGCCCTTCTCCTCAGGCTTTAGGCTTCCCCAGGAGACCTCTGGCACCACTCAGCCTTGCTGCGCTGTGGCACTTGGGAACAGAGACAGCACCCTTCTTTGCTTGACTGTGAATAGAATATTGGGAGAGCATAGGTCTCCCTGGGATCCTGCCTCACCAATGACTGCCTGCAGCCCTGGACAAATTCCTCAACCTCTCTGAGCCTCAGTTTTCCCATGTGGAAAATGAGGTTCCTGGGAGGCTGAACGGAACTCCACATGTAAATGTGCAGGCTGTATGACTGCAGATGCCTTGCATGAATGACTGTGCAGATAACATTACCCATACAGGGCTGTGCTGTGTTCCTCCACATCATGCTGCAAAGGAAGAAGGCAGAATAAGAAGATCTCGAGCAGCAATGTTCTGCCTGATGAACTACGGAGCGCAGACTGCCAGCTGCACCCAAATCCACTCTCTCCCCTATTCTTGAATACAGAACTCCACTTTCACTCAGGGCAGCAGTCAGTCAGCCAAGACGGTCTCGAGCTTTCTTGCGGTGACAAAGCTCTGGCTGATATAGCTGTAGGCAGAAGTGTCCAGACCATGAGAAGGCACTCAAGGCAAGTCGATGCAGCCTTCATCCTTCCTGCCTTCCTCCCATCTGCCACCTTGAAGATGGATGCCATGGTTCCAGCAGCCTTGCTTGACCATGAGGGCCTTGGGATGGAGGCCAGTGCCTAGGGCAGCATGGGACACCACATCAGCAACAAACTGATCACCTCCCTTATCTTCCACATGAGAAATAAAACTTGTTTTATTGGTTAATTATTGGTAAATTAATTTCAAGTCAAGTATTAACAAGGAAGAAAAACAAGTGTCATTACAAATATACGGCACAGACAGGTGCAGTGGCTCACACCTGTAATTGCAGCACTTTGGAGGCCAAGGTGGGACAATTGCTAAGGCTAGGAGTTCAAGACCAGCCTGGGCAACATAACAAGATCCCATCTCTACAGAAAAATAAAATTAGCCAAGTATGGTGATGGAACACCTGTGGTCCCAACTACTTGGGAGGTTGGGGTGGGAGGACTGCTCAAGCCCAGGGATTCTAGGCTACAATGAGCTATCTCATGCTAAGCACTCTAGCCTGGGCAACAGAGTGACACTCTATCCCACCTCCACCAACGAAATGTATCTGTATAGTTCCTTAAGCCTAAAGGAACACAAGTTCTCTTCAAGTGATCCATGATCAAAAGGATCATGGCTTTCTCTAGGTCACACTACACAGCCTCAGCCAGTGCAGAGGCCAAGGCATGGTGGGTACCCTCTGGCTGCAGGCCGGGCTGAAGTAGATGCTTCCGTAGTTAAAATAGGTCCTGAGAGAAGTGAGCTGGTTGCCCTGGAGCCAGGGCACATTCTTCTGCAACCCCAGTGCTCGTTTCAGCATGACCACTGACTTGAGGAGGTACAGAGGAGGATGATGGTGTACACTGAATGTTAATAGAGCAGGCACTGTTTGGATGCAGGTGCCCAGCACAGAAACACAAAGGAGGTGCTCGTAAGGGAGCCCCTGTTGTGAGACTGCTCCTGGGCCCCAAACCTTCTCCACTCTCCTCTCCACCAAGCCCTTCCCAAACCTGGGGCTAATCCAGCCACCACAGTTCATGTGGGACCAAGCCAGGATTCCCTGTGGCCTTTCAGCTGCTGACTAGAGGGACTTTATTCCCAATGCTGGGTGAGGAGCAGGAAGGAGGAGGCCCTCCACCAAAGTCCACTCAGTTGCAGAGCAGCCTCTAGTGAGGCTGAGCCCTCCCAAGACTCAGGGAGGTTGGCAATGTGCCCCCTTCTCTGGGACTGTTGTCCTCCACTGCCAAGTTCTAGCACAGGCAGGACTGGGAAATCCTGAAGATGGCCCATTTCCCATTGTCCTGATGTAGGTAGGACGACAGAGACAGTCCCTCCCTCAGATAACATCGCTGGTAGCTCTGAACCGTTTATTTATTTTTACACTTGAACACGGGGGTATCTGATGCCTTGGGAATTCTAAACAATTCAAAATAAGCTGAAGTTAAGTCACAAAAAGGACCACAAAACACAACTGGTTTCCTCATCTGCCGGCTCTCCTCCCACCCAACCCTGTATGCTCCTCCTCGACCATGTAAGACACCAGCCTGGCCAGGCGTGATGGCTCACACCTGTAATTCCAATACTTTGAGAGGCCGAGGTGGGCGGATCACTTAAGGTCAAGAGTTCAAGACCAGCCTGACCAACATGGTAAAACTCCGTCTCTACTAAAATTACAAAAATTAGCCAGGCACAGTGGCAGGCGCCTGTAATCCCAGATACTTGGGAGGCTGAGGCAGGAAAATCGCTTGAACCTGAGAGGCAAAGGTTGCAGTGAGCCAACATCATGCCACTGCACTCCAGCCTGGGCAGCAGTATGAGACTCCATCTCAAAAAATAAATAGGCTGGGCACAGTGGCTCACAGTTGTAATCCCAGCACTTTGGGAGGCCGAGGCAGGTGGATCACAAGGTCAAGAGATTGAGACTATCCTGGCCAACACAGTGAAACCTCATCTCTACTAAAGATACAAAAATTAGCTGGGGGTGGTGGCATGCACCTGTAGTCCCAGTTACTTGGGAGGCTGAGGAAGAAGAATCACTTGAACCCAGGAGGTGGGGGTTGCAGTGAGCCAAGATCACGCCACTGCACTCCAGCCTGGCGACAGCAAGACTCTGTCTCTCAATAAATAAATAAGACACCAGCCCAACCGCATGGCCCTAAAACACCACTGAAGCATGAGCCCTGTGTTACAGGCAGAGCTGCAAGGGAAGAATCTTGCCCTGAGTGGAGCACAGGCATCAGGTCCCATGCCCACCTCTGCCCTGCCACCTGACTCTCCAGTCTCAGATTCTTTTTAATCTGTGACATGGCAGCAGCAGCCCCTTATCCAGTGGTGATGAGGCATGGGCGAGGCTGTGGGTGAAGAGCACACCACTCAGGGCCAGCCACATAGTATGCAGTAAGCACATGTCACCGTGCGTACTCATGGGGGCCAAGCCAAGCCTGAAAGAAGTACACAAGAAAAAAGAAGACACTGTTGCTCTGAAGCAGAAGCAAAATCAAAAGGCAGACAGAACTCAAAGAATGGTTCTAAACTCAAAAGTAGTAAGGCCTCTAGGAACTATGATGACGACAATTACTATGCAATTTACATCATGCTGAATTTTAGTCAAACCTCCTGGCAAACCATGCTCACTTGGTGACACATCATCCATGGCACAGGGCCACAGCAGAGCGGATCGGTACAACTTTTCTGGACAGCTTTGCTACCTGGATACTCTTCTTAACTCAATTCCATTTCAAGGTATTTGCCATAGAGATAAATGGACGTGTGAACACAGATTCACAGGCAAAGACGTTTATATGCACCACTGTCTTGATGTTCAAGAAAAGGGAACTGGTTAGATGCATGTGGTTATCTATATTAAAGTAAGTGTATTCAGCCCCTAAAAAATGATAGTTTTGTTTTTGTTTTTTGAGACAGTCTTGCTCTGTCACCCAGGATAGAGTGTGGTGGCACGGTCTTGGCTCACTGTAACTTCCGCCTCCCAGGTTCAAGCAATTCTCCTGCCTCAGCCTCCCAAGTAGCTGGGATTACAGGTGCCCGCCCCCACACCCGGCTAATTTTTTATTTTTTGTAGAGACAGGGTTTCACCATGTTGGCCAGGTTGTTGTTGAACTCCTGAGCTCAGGTGATCTGCCTACCTTGGTCTCCCAAATTGCTGGGATTATAGGCATGAGCCACTGTGCCAGGCCAAAGATATAGATTTTTATTGAGATAGAAAGATGGTTTTGATATAGCAGTGAGTGAAGAATATAAAAGCAGTATCACAGTGTGATTCTTCTTTAGATATATGTATTTGCATACATAACATATTTTTTGTCAGTTTTTTCCTTTTTGTGAAGAACGGGGTCTTGCTATATTGCCCAGGCGGGTCTTGAACTCCTGAGCTCAAGCTATCCTCCCGCCTCTGCCTCTCTAAGAGCTGGGATTACAGGCATGAGCCACTGCACTCAGCCATACCACATATGAACAGTTTTTCTAGGCAATAAGCATTTAGGGGATTTGTTTATATGTAAGTATACATGCAGAAACTTTCTACTGATGTGGAGTTTATTATCTTGTTTTTAATGGGGGCAGCACCTTTGCATGATTCCTTCCTCTAAATGTTCATTATAAGCCAGGCACAGTGGCTCTCGCCTATAATCCCAGCTACTTGTGGGGCTGAGGAGGGAGGAACACTCGAGGCCAGAAGGTGGAGGCTGCAGTGAGCCATGATTGCACTGCTGCACTCCAGCCTGGGCAACAGAGGGGAACCCTGTCTCAAAAAAAAAAAAAAAAAAGCCAGCCATAGTGGCGCACACCTGTAATCCTACTGTAATCCTAGCACTTTGGGAGTCTGAGACCAGCCTGAGCAACATGGTGAAACCCTGTCTCTACTAAAAATACAAAAATTAGCCACGCGTGGTGGCGCATGCCTGTAAATCCAAGCTACTCAGGAGGTTGAGGTAGGAGAATCACTTGAACCTGGGAGGCAGAGGTTGCAATGAGCCAAGATCACATCAGTGCACTCCAGCCTGCAAGAGCAAAATTCTGTCTCAAAAAAAAAAAAAAAAAAAA
>PVKP010031265.1:0-27116 GCA_004027715.1 Plecturocebus donacophilus | reverse complement strand
CATATAACAATATTAAGCCTAAACTTAAAGGGATTAAATGCCCCAATCAAAACATACAGTTAGACAAACTGAATAAAAAGTTAAAACCCATTGGTACGCTGTATTCAGACCTTTCTTATAGGCAAGGACACACAAAGACTTAACATAAAGGGATGGAGGTAGATCTACCAACCTAATGGAGAGCAAAAAACAAACAAACTGGATTTGAACTCAGACCTGGAACAAGCAAATTTAATAAATATTTATAGAACCTACCACTCCATATCAACAAAACATATATTTTTTTCAATATTATATCATACCTATTCTAAGTGATCACATAATAGGAAATAAATCACTCTTTAGTAATTGCATAAGCATTTCACAGATTTAAATGAAATCCTGAGCAATAGAGCAAGATTCTCATTCTCTCTCTCTTTCTATTTTCTCTTTTATTCTATTTCTTTCTTTCTCTAAAAAAAAAAAAAAAAAAAGAACCATTAAAGATTCTGTTTCCTGGTAGCTTCACAAAGGTAAAAATAGCCTCAACTTAAAATAATCAAAAGCAAAAATATAGCTACTATAATATTGTGAGTTTCAGAACCTAAAGCATGTAACTTTACACCAAATTATGTTGCACCATTCTTCAGTGATAAAGCCAACAAATTCTCATAAAGAGATTAGGCTCTCACATACTTTAAGTATAAAAAATATTATGTTATAGCTCTATAAGATATCCAGAATTTTGTTAACTAATTGGGCTTGATAAAAGTTAATAAAATTGATTAGGGGCTGTAAAATTACAATAGACTCTAAAACTTATGAAAACTGGGACAAGATTTGTATTACTTACTGCTGAATACCCAGTACCAAAAACTTTAATAATAGTTATTTAATAAACATTTGTTACATCAAAATTAGATATTGCCCTTATGGAAAAAATATAACTTAGAGATATTACTTTATAATTTTGTAAGATACATTATTTTGGAAGAAATTATTACTGACTAAAAAGATTAGTTCAAGAATTTTCAGGAGACTTCATCGTTAGGAATAATTGCAAGGCCCCATTACACAAATAGTATGAAAGACAATAGATCTCTGATACCAATAATCAGTAACTTATCTAGAAGTCACAGTAAATATGCAGTGCAGTAAAGAAAGGACAAATGCTACAGCCAGATATATACCATACAGTACCTTTGTTATTCTAAGGCACCAGCAACAGGAATGAACACCACTCATTTATTAATGAAAGGCTTATTTAAAAAATTAAAGAATCTTGCATTAATTGTAGCTAAAAAATTTTATGATCCAATAATAAAATATTCATAAAACAAATGTAACTTTATGCATAAAAATCAGAGTTTAATACTAATTCATAAGATAAGATACCTTTAAAAATGCTTCTGAATTTTTTTTTTTTTTTGGTTGTTGCAACTGTAGCAAAGAATAATGATGTCATGTGATGTTTTATAACACATAATTGGAATCTCTATCTCCTTTGTGTCATTAGGACAGCCATTAATATATTAGTGTCATTAGGACAACCATTTAAATTCTGAAGCTTACAAAATATATCAGGACTATCCTATCCAGTACTGGAAAGCAAGGTAATTGAGATTAACCTCCCAGTCTCCATAAATGACAAGTTAAAAATCTGGAGAAAATTTGGAAAAAAAAAATTAAAGAACTAAAAATAGAATGAGAAATAACTGTACCAAGATAAATGAGAACTCCAGAGATATGAATCCTACATTCATGGAGGATTTTGCTCTAGGAGTATTTGTCAATACTAAAGAGTTGACAATGATACGGAGGACCAGTTTTTAATCCAAGACCCAATAAGAGTAAGACAACTCCAGTGAGGACAGAACTTACCCCAAACACCTTCTCTTACCTAAAATTATATCACCTTAAAATGAAGAGCCTTTAACATAATAAACTGGCAATGAGATAGCATATTCATAAATTATCCTGTATCTACTGTTTCATATACATGATTACCATCAAGTTAGATATTTCAAAATAAAAAATGATCTCTATAGCTCTTTTTGGATTTGTATTATGTGCTAGTCACAGTTAGTAATTCTCTTAATACTAGAAAGTCAGTTCTCATATCTATTAAGTTATATGTTAAGTACTAGATATATTGTATAAGCTTAATGAATACTATCTGTTTATTTCATGTTATCAAAAATAATATAACCAATTTCATTAGATTTTCTTCAAATGCATATTTTAATAAA
This sequence comes from Plecturocebus donacophilus, assembly GCA_004027715.1. Taxonomy (NCBI): domain Eukaryota; kingdom Metazoa; phylum Chordata; class Mammalia; order Primates; family Pitheciidae; genus Plecturocebus; species Plecturocebus donacophilus. The sequence continues at coordinate 24,888 of PVKP010031265.1, read as the reverse complement.
TTAGGAATCTACTTTTTTCACAACATCTCTGACACTGAATGTGTGGTGTCTCTTTCAACACCATTTCTCCAAATCTCTAACAGCTGGATGTCCCACAATTCAACTCAGTTCTGACACTGTCTACCTGGAGTTAGCATAACACCCCATAAGTTAAGGGCTCAGTCCCACAAACTGCCTTCACTTCAGTTGACTGTTATAAGTCCTAGTGAAGAAGAATATTTCCCTGACCCTTTCATGGGTGGGAACTAAGGTGCAGGAGCAATGGAACCAGCCAGCCACATCAGCACTGTCAGGGACGAATTCCACTCACTCAGACCTACTACACCCTTGCAGGAGGGGGACATGCAAGTGAACAGGTGCAGGAGCTGGGGCAAGTGGCTTAGGTGCCAGCAGGAGCAAAGCTCCATGTGGACCCTGTAGCAGCTTCTAGGGGAAGTGCCTGTGACCCTGAAACCCGCGGGAGTGTTACAGTCAGTGCTCCTTTAACTTGGCCATCACACAAGGCTTAAATGTTAACGGCTCGGTGGAGGGTCAGGGTGACAGCCTTTGGCACCCACACCTGAGCTCCTGTTCAGCATCCAGGAGGAATGAGGTCACATGAATGAACTGAAGGTGATAAACGTGAGGGATCTTATTCCTGATGAAAGTGTGGACAGAGCAGGAAGGTATCTTCTGGGAATGGCTGGACGTTTTTCAAAGCTATGCTGTCAAGCTGTCCTGCTTCCCTCTGATGTCCAGCCACAGTCTCTGATGTCCAGCTGCTTCTCCGTTCTCTGCTGGCAGGTCCTGGGGTTTTGTGGGCATAGGATGACGGTGGGGCAGACCATGGGTGGTTTTGGAAAAGGCAACATTCCAGCAGGACAATGGGGATGTAAAGTTCTCACTTTTGGGCTGCAGTATTAGGCTTTGTGGCTTGATGGTGGGACCTTCTTCGGGAACCCCATCCTCTTCCGCCGAGAATTTCCCTGCCTCCTGTCCCTAACATTTCTCCTCTCTGAAGAGGCACATCTAACTGTCATTAGAATACAGAAAATGACTGGGTTTTTGATTTTGTTTTTTGTTTTTCTGAGACAGAGCCTCACTTCATTGCCCAGGCTGGGGTGCAGTGGTGTGATCTTGGCTCACTGCAACCTCCACCTCCCTGGTTCAAGTAATTTCCCCACCTCAGCCTCCCAAGTAGCCAGGATTACAGGCACATTCCACCAAGCCTGGCTAATTTTTTTGCGGTTTTAGTAGAGACAGGCTTACACCATGTTGGTCAGGCTGGTCTCCAACTCCTGACCTCATGATCTGCACTCCTTGGCCTCCCAAAGTGCTGGGATTACAGATGTGAGCCACCATACCCGGCCAACAATGACTGATTTTAGCCCCCTCCTGCTAACAGGGGGAGTTGTTTTGGAGAGAGTGGCAGTCACATTCCTCCTAGAGGTCTACCTAAGGTTCCACAGCAAAAGGAAACCATCACCTGAGACTCTGGTTGCCTGGCTGTTTGGAGTTTGATGGCTTCTAGGCAAGAAGAAACATGTTGTATAAGGTTAAGTGTGCATGGATCAAATATGTGTATTATACAAAGAGAAGTTTAAAAGCAGAAAATCTAGTGCCAAAGATTACAGAAATAAGAAGTGAAAGGCACTAATCATTCTGAAAACAACATTCTACCCCACCCATGGTATAGAACAGAATTAAAGTAAGAACAGCAAGTATAGGCAAGACTACACACAGAGGATATTCATGGAAGGTTAACTATTAACAGTGATCTTTGGTGGTTTTTAGCTTGAGGTCCCCAATCTCTTCACATTGGAACTTTGGGTGCTCTTCTGGGTTTACGGAGGTAATTCCATCAGCTTCCCAGGCCTTTACATAGGTATATTGAATTCAAGACTCTATTCCAGTGACCTATTGTAAAAGACTAAGGTGGCCACTTTCAGGGGATTCTCTAAATTACTGTCTGATCCGAGGGCCTGTTTCTGCAGCTTTCTACTGATTTAAGGGGCTGCCTGAGTACTAAATTTATCCTTTAGGATTAGTTGTCCCTTGACTGAATGAGGAGATAGAGAGGTGTCTTTTATCAGGCCTCTCTTAAGCTTTCCAAGAAAGCAGTGGGATTCTCATCAAATCCCTCATCTATCATGGATAGCTTGGTATAACTGAGAGGCTTAGTTCTAGTCCCACGTAAGCCCTTTATTATACTAACATGAAGTGTCTCCTGTTCCACCAGGTTGTTACTTAGTTATTACTACCAGTTTACTATGAAGAATACAACTCAAGAACAACCAAATGGAAGAAATGCATAGGGCAAGGTATGGGGAGGTGGCCAGGTACAAGGAACTTCCAGGTTTTCTCAGGCATACCACCCTCCCATCACCTCCCTGTGTTCACCAACCCAAAAGCTCTCCAAACCACATTGTTTAGGGGTTTTTACGGGGGCTCCATTATATAGGCATGATTGATTAAATCATTGACCATTGATGATCAGACTCACTCTCCAGCCAAACCTTCCCTGGAGATCAGAGAATGGGTTGCAACTTCTAACCCTCTAAACATTAGTTGGTCTTTCTGGCAACCAGCACCCATCCTAAGGCAATCTAGTGGACCCTATCCAGCAGTCATCTAATTAGCATACAAAAGAGACTCTTGCCCTGGACATTCAAAGGGTTTTAAGAGTTGTATGTCAGAAACCAAAGACAAAGAGCAAATACAAATTTATCATGGAACATATTTATGAATTTCAAAAATATAATCTACTATCACTTTGCTAAAATACATTATATAGTAAAATTGAAATCTGCAAACATACTTCTTCATCATGTACTCTTTATTGCTTTATACAGTATAACTTTTACAAGGTCGTGATATTTATTAAAAAATTTTTTCCAACTGAAGTAGACCATCTCCAGTATATCATGCTGATCAAACATAAAACCATAGAAATTTTACATAAAATTCCACAATTTCTATAATAAATATAGAATTTTAATGACTTCAAACATCAAGCTGAGATTTTTAGGTTGGATATGTAAAAACCTTTTCATGACTTTTTTTTCTAAAATCAACTGAAAGCAAGGAGAGTGTTAAGGCTCAGAAAACAATAACCCAAAGTATGCACTTCCAGGCTATGCACTTGGAATTAAAGAAAGTTGGAAGGTCTTAGAAGCTTCCACCAAATCAAGATTTCTTTGCCCTTTACCTTGTTTCTCCTTTGAGATGAAGAGATGGCTATCTCTAAGGTTCCCTTATGTGACTGAGGGTAGTTCTTTCAAAAGAAATACAATTTTCTTCGGTCTCCTATCCGAAATCTCATTAACCAGGGACAATTGATCACCAAAGAAGAAACTAAAAGTTATCACCACATCTGCCCAGAGGGACTTTTCATCTGTTCTTCTGAGGTCTATTACCTAAGGAACTTTATAAGACAACTTTTGTTCCTAATGCAGTTCTACCCCTCAATCTTCCCTTAACTTGTTGCCACCTTTCCTAGAGCTCAGGTGAACTTTGTCTCAGATTATTATCTATTCTTCAGGCCCATTCTTTTCCCCTACAAATTACTGACTCTTCCTCCAAAATTGCCAAAATCTCCCACTCACCTTTCACCTATGAAGAAGGTATTTAAGTTTCAATCATCTGGTCCTTCCTTGAGTTTCACACTTTGTACCACTTCTGTGTATTTGCATGGTATTGAATTTGTATGCCTTTCTTCCTGTTCACCTATTTTTTTGTCAGCTTATTTTAGTAGACTCAATTATTGAACCTTCAGAGGGAAAATTTAAACTTCCATACAAGACCTAGAAAATATAATGGAAATTTTGTCCTCATTAATACTAATAAATACTCTTGATACCAACTTCAAAATACCTAAGGAAGGACTACTTAATGAAGTACAAATGGGACCAAAGTAAAGGGAAAAAAAATAAAGTTGCTTGCCAGTAAAGATCTCAGGTAGAGACAGAAAGATCAAAACCAACAACCTCTGGTTTGGAACATTTATAACAGAGTGTATGGGCCAGTTGCAAGAACTTTCTACTACTTGTTTGAAAATACAAAGTTGTAGAGGAGACAAAGATTAACTGAAAAAATAGACAGGCATTCTTTGTAATTACCATAGCAATGCAGAGAAGAAATCACAAATAGAAAAGTACAAGGACAGCCCCCATCTTTATCCCCTAAAAATGAGATAAGTCTAAACTATAAATGTGCACATACACACACAAAGGTGCACATATACATACTTTCTATCCTGTAAAACTCTACTGAAAGCCAGGAAGATTTCCTGCTAGCCCAGACCACTGATTGGCCACTTCCCTATATTATTTATTTTGCAATATCTGTCCCTGAAACCACTTCAGTCATTAAAAAATTATTAACAATTAAATGAGAATAATAGCCAGCAATAGAAATAAATAAAATGACTTCAAGCATAATTATTTAAGAATTCTTGGCAGGAATAAGATCAGAGAAACTGAGAAATTTATTTATTAAATCAATGTTTCTTTTAAAGCCAAAGTAATTAAAACAATATGATAGTCACTCAAAGAGGGAGAGAGAGAAACAGACTGAATCTAAGTTGAGTTCCATGAACATTTGAAAACAACTTGTGACAGAAGTGGCATTTTCAATATATGGGATAAAGAGAAAAGTGTTCAATAAGTTGTATTCAAACAATAGGAAAAAAATGTCAACAAAATCCTGTATCATCTCTTACACTAAAATTAATTTCAGGTGAATTAGAGATTTAAATGTAAGCATCAAGGTTACAAAAACATTCAAAAGAAAAATCAAATATTTCTATGGCTGGAGGGTAAGTAAGAAATTTTCCAAGTAAGACATAAAAAGCAAACTTAAAAAAAAAAAAAGATTGATAGTGCTTCATTAAAATTGCAATTATTACATTCATCAAAAACACCATAATGAGAGTGAATATATAACACATAAGCTATGAAAAGTCGTATCAACACAGTAACTGACAAAACATTAGTGAAGTAACAAAGAATGCCTCTAGGTCAATATGAAAATTATAATTAACCAGTAGAAAATTTGGGGGCAGGGGAGAAATATAAGTATTGGCAATGCCAGCTACTTAAATGAAGGAGAAACGAATGTGAAAATAGACCAATGAAAGGTGCTTAATTGCATCAACAATTAGGAAAATGCAAATTTAAATGATAATTAGTCAACATTTTACTGTGACCATAGTAGCAAGAATTTAAAATCTGATAATATCAGTGCTGGCAGGGACATGGAACTCTGGGAACTGTCATGTATGGCTGATGGGAGTGTAAACAGACAAAAACACTTTGGAAAATGATTTCACATTCTCCCAAGCTATTCATATACAGAGTCAAGTGATCTCAAACTCAAGCACATACCCCAGAGCCATGGATTCAAACCTTTTTCCTGGCATATTTCCTAAATATTCTTTTGAAACTTTGTAACATGTTGCCCATTTTTAAATGGATTGCCATTGTTAATCAGTTTTTGTAGTTCCAAAGGATGTAATTCCCAGTTTCATGTAAATATAACATTTTAAAATAAAACTGTTAAATCTCTCTTTTTAAATGTCTCTAAAGAGCAGAGAATATGATCAAATAGAACTCTCTAATGATCAACCCCCCACAGGAAAACCAAATTAACAACTATCCATGCAAGAAAGTACCTTTATATGAACCAAAAAATCAGGTGAACAATCGCAGTATCTGGTTTTAATATCATAATAAGGAAAGAGGCATTGAAGAAGGTAGGAAGGACAATCTTGCATTGCCTACACCCCTTTTCCCCCAACCCCAGGTGGCTCAGTGTGGAGCGAGAATCCTGTGTTCCAGAGAGGGAGAGAAAAGTGAGTGTGGGACTTTGCATTCTAGTGCAATGCTGCACTGTCACTGTAGAACATAATACAGAACAGAAGTCGGCTAGTGCCAATAGAGGGAGTGTGGAGGCCAGCCCTGGGCCCAAGGGGAGTCTGTGCTCAGCCTGTGGAGCCTGAGTCCCAGCCAGCTTTACCAATGGCTCACTAAAGTGGCCTGGGTCCCTGAATAAATTTGAGTGGCCATCAGGTGACAAAGACTACAGTCTTTAGGCAATCCTGGTGCTGCCCTGGTCTCAGAGGCAGCAGCCAGGGATGTACCCTGCGTGACATCACCTCCAGTGGCTGTGTGTGTGCCTGCATTGCCCATTCCCAACCCCACCTTTAGGCAGTGAAGCACAGGGGGAAAATTCTTTCAACTGGAAGGAGGAGAGGGAAGAATACAGAGGACTTTGTCTTGAAACTCAGGTACCAGCCCAACCACAGTAAAATAAAGAACCAGGCATATTCCCAAAGGCCCCAGTTCTAAGCCTTTGCTTCTGAACATTTCTAGACCCACTCTGGGTCAGAAGGGAATCTGCTGCCCTGGTGGGATGGACCCAGTCTTGGCAACATTCAGTACCCTCTGACTAATACCAACAAGGCAGTAGTAACTGTGGGCCTGAGTGAGTCCCAGTACTGACCTGGTCTGGAAGGCCACAGGCTTCAGGTGTGATCCATTATGGTACCAGCTCTGATGGCCACATAAGTACCCACATTACCCCTCCCCTGACTTCAGGCAGCCCAATACAGAGAGAGATGCCTCCTGACTGAAAAAGAGAGGAAAGAGAATGAGAGACTTTGCCTGGTAACAGATATCCCAGCAAATTCCCCATTATCTTCCCCAGTTAACCAAGGCTATGTATCTAGGAGTCTACAAATGTCACAATATTCCTGGGCTTAGGGCTCCTCCCAGTGCTAAAATGGTTTCAGTGACCACAGGTTTAGACAACAACACTCAATCCCCTCTGTTATCTTAGCTAACATGCAATCCTCTCCTTCTTGGATATGCCTCTCAAGAAGGATGAGTACAAACAAGCCCAGAGCGAGAAGACTGCAAGAAGTACCTAAATCTTCAATGCCAGACATCAGTGAATGTCCACAAATATCACAAACATTCAGGAAAACATGGCCTCACCAAACAAACTAAATAAGATACCAGGTGATCAATCTTGGGGTGACAGAGATATGCAACCATTCAAACAGGGAATTCAAGATAGCTGTTTTGAGGAAGCTCAACAAATTTCAAGGTAACACAGAGAAGGAATTCAGAATTCTGTGAAGGAAATTTAAGAAAGAGATCGAAATAATTTTAAAAATAAAGTAGAAATTCTAGAGATGAAACATCAGTATCATCTCACCCACATTAAAGTGGCTATTATCAAAAAGACAGAAAATAACACATGCTGGCAAGAATACCAAGAAAGCAGAACAGTTGTATATTATTGATGGGAATGTACAACAATGGAAAACAGTATGTAGGCTTCTCAAAAACCTAAAAATAGAACCACCATATGACCCAAAAACCCCACTGCTAGGAATATAGCCAAAAGAAAAAAAGTCAATATATTGAAGAGATATCTGCATTTCCATTTCTATTGCAGCACTATTCACAATAGCCAAGATATGGAAGCAGCCTAAGAGGCCATGAATGGATGTATGGATAAAGAAAATATGTTATATATATATATATAATAAATTATTATTCAGCCATAAAAAGAATGAAATCTTGTCATTTGCACCAACATAAAGTGAACCAGAGGTCATTACGTTGAGTGAAATAAACAGAGTGCAGAAAGACAAATAATGCATGTTCTCATTCATATGTAGGAGCTAAAAAAAATGAACTCATGATGACAAAAAGTAGAATGATGGTTACCAGAGGCTGGGAAGGGTAATACGGAGAAGGTTAATGGGTACAAAAATACAATTAGACAGAATTAAGATATAGTGTTCAGTAGCACAATAGGGCAACTGTAGTTATCAATTATTGTATGTTTCAAAATAATGGAGACTGAAATTGTAATTTTCTCAGCACAAAGAAATAAGAAATGCTTGAAGTTATGGATATTCCAATTACCCTGACTTGATCATTACACTTTGTAATCTTGTATCAAACTATCACATGTACTCCATAAATATGCACAACTATTATATACCCATTAAAAATAAAACATTTTAAAAAATGTATCTAAACAATCTTCTTCAACACTCAGAAATTTGGTATCTTTTTTCTTCTTGAACTCATATCTCTATTTCATTTCTTACATAATTCTGTCCAAATGGAATATATTTTATACTTGAAAGTCTATCAGTAAAACTATTATGCCAATTTAGAAAGTGGGAAACTGGTAAAGACAAAGCATCAGTTAAAACAACAATAGCAACAAAGAGACATCCACTTCCAGGAATATAGGTAGACATACTTTTCCTTATGCTTCCCACTTAATTGTACTTAATTGTACTAAGTACAATTAAGAATTCTGGATATGATATATCAAACATAAGTAGAATCTGAAGGGTAGAAAAAAGAAGGAAGACTATCTAGGGACCACAAGACCCAAGGAATGACATAGCGATGTATTACTTGATTTCTTGCGATTTCTGTTTCTTTGTTTGTTCATTTTGCCTCATATATTCCAGTCTTGCAGCTGAAGAAGCTAGCACATTGAAATGTTAACAGATGCATATAAAACCCTAACAAAAGCCTCTCTAGTCAACAGAACAAGAAAGGGGTTTACTAGCAAGACAGAAAACTTTTAGAAAATAATTCTTCTGCTATATTCAATCCAGGAAAAAAAAACTGACTCCACCCAACCATCATAACAAAGGCCACTAAGAAACATTGACCTCCTGTAATATAGCACCCCAAGGTCCTACCTGCCAGAATTATTTCAGAGGTGGCCAAGTAGGAATCCAAGCCTTTCATCTCTTCCAGCCAGTAACAAGCCTACACCTCGCAGTGCCAGTAGAGACACATAGGGAATTGGAACTCTTAAGCTTGCAATCTCACCAAGCAGTAAGGAACAGCTTTCCCACACCATTTGTCCACAGAGCACACTGTTGTGAGGACCCTATATCACTTCTTCTATCCAGCAGTAACAAGGGAGATCTTCTCCTGCTGAGGTGTTGTCACATAAATCCAGATAAAACAGTTTTAAATAACACACAGGATCTCATAGCATAATATAAAACTGTCCAGATATCAGTTAAAAAATACTTGTCATACCAAGAACCAAGAAGATCTCAAACTGAATTTTAAAAAGGAATTATTAAGTGTCATTCCCAAGTGACAGATTTGTTAGAATTACCTGACAAAGATTTTTAAGTTGCCATCATAAAAATGATTCAACAATTACCCAAAAGAAAACTTGAAACAAATGAAGAAAACAGAAAACTTCAGCAAAAAAAAAATATACAAAATCTCAATAAAATGCTCAGTAGATGAGATCAACAGAAAAACGGAAGCAAGGGGGAAAAATGAGTGAATTGAAAAATTAAAAAAAACATACGTAACACAATCTAAACACAGAGATACAATAAACTAGAAACAAGAAATGAAGAGAGTCTCAGGGACTTTAGAGAATATAACAAAAAAACCTGACTCAGTTATCGCCAGGGCCTGAGAAGGAGTGAGAAAAGAGGGTTGAACTCTAAATGTACTAAAATAAAACTGGCTGGAAACTTTCCAAATTTAACCCCAAAACTTCATAAAACTACAGATTGAAGAATCTGAAAATTTCATACAATATAAGCCCAAAGAAATTAATCCCAAAACACATCAAAATTGAACTCCTGAAAACTAAGCAACAAGGAAAAAAACTCTTAAAGGCATTTAGGGAGTGATATGGTTTAGCTCTGTGACCCCACCCAAATCTCATCTTGATTTATAATCCCCATGTGTCAAGGTAGGGACCTGGTGAGAAGTGACTGGATTATGGGAGTGGTTTCTCCCATGCTGTTCTCATGATAGTGATATCGCATGCAATTTGATGTTTGGCAGTACTCCCCACCACCACCTCACTATCCCTCCTTCCTGCTGCCATGTAAAACATACCTTGCTTCATCTTCACCTTCCGCCACAGTTGTAAGTTTCTTGAAGCCCTCCTAGACATGTGAAACTGTGAGTCAATTAAACCACTTTCCTTTATAAATTACCCAGTCTCAGGTAGTTCCTTATAGCAGCGTGAAAACAGATTAATACAAAAAAATCTGTACTGGTAGAGAGGCACAGTTATAAAGATAACCTGAAAATGTGGAAGCTACATTGGAACTGGGCAAGAGGGCAGAGGTTGGAATAGTTTAGAAGGTTCAGAAGACAGGAAGGTGTGGGAAAGTTTGAAAATTCCTAGAGACTTGTTGAATAGTTTTGATCAAAATGCTGATAGTGATATGGACAATGAAGTCCAGGCTGAGGTGGTCTCAGATGAAGATGAGGAACTTATTGGGAACTGGAGCAAAGAACCACTCTTGCTATGTTTTAGCAAAGAGATTGGCAGCACTGTGTTCCTGCCTTGGAGATCTGTGGAATGTCAAACTTGAGAGAGATGATTTAGGATATCTGGTAGAAGAAATTTCTAAGCAGCAAGGCATTCAAGATGTGATCTGACTTTTTCTGAAAGCTTACAGTCATATGTACTCACAAAGAAATAATCTGAAATTGGAACTTATGTTTAAATGGGAAGCAGAGTAAAATTTTGGAAAATTTGCAGCCTGAACATGCAGTAGAAAATAAAAGCTCATTTTCTGATTAAAAAAATTCAATCTGGCTATAGAAATTTGCATGAACAATGAGGAGTACAATGTTAACATCCAAGACAATGGTCAAAATGTCCAAGCCATGTCAGATTTTCACAACAACCCCTCCTATCACAGGCCTGAAGGCCTAGGAGGGAAAATTCATTTTGTGAGGTGGGCTGAGGGCCGTGCTGCACTGTGCAGTCTCAGAAAGTGGCATCCTATGTCTTAGCCACTCCAGCAGTTAAGGGGGGCCAAGGTATTGGGCCATTGTTTCAGAGGGTGCAAGTCCCAGGCATTGGTGCCTTCCATGTGGTATTGGGCTTGCAGGTGCACAATAACCAAGAGTTCGAGATTGAGAACCTCCACCTAGATTTCAGAGGATGTATAGAAATGCCTATATGTCCAGGCAGAAGTCTGCTGCAGGAGTAGAGCACTCGTCGAGAACCTCTGCTAGAACAGTGCAAAGGGGAAATACAGGGTTGGAGTTCCAACACAGAGTCCCCACTGGGATACTATCTAGTGGAGCTGTGAGAAGAAGGCCACTATCTTCCAGAACACAGAATGGTAGATCCATTGGCAGCTTGCACCATACACCTGGAAAAGCCACAGGCACTCAAGGCCAGTCCATGAAAGCAGTCACAGAGGCTGTACCTGCAGAGTCACAGGAGTGAAAGGCCCTGGGAGCCCACCTTTTGCATCAGTGTGCCCTGGATGTGAGACATGGAGCCACAGGTGTTTATTTCAGAGTTTTAACATTTAATGACTGCCCTCCTGGGTTTCAGACTTGCATGGAACCTTTAGCCCCTTTGTTTTGGTCAATTTTTCCTTTTTGGAATGGGAGCATTTACTCAATGCCTGTACCCCCATTGTATATTAAAAGTAACTACCTTGTTTTTGATTTTACAAATCCTTCTTAGGCAAAAGGAACTTGCCTTGTCTCAGATGAAATTTTAAACATTAACTTTTGAGTTAATGCTGGAAAATTAGTTAAAATTTTGGAAGATGGTTGGGAAGGCATAATTGTGTTTTGAAATAAGAGAAGGACATAATATTTAGGAAGGGCCAGGGGTGGAATGACATGGTTTGGTTTTGTGTCCCCACCCAAATCTCATCTCAAATTGTACTTTCCACATGTCAAGGGAGGGACTTGGTGGGAGGTGACTGGATGATGAAGGAAGTTTCCCCCATGCTGTACTTACAATAGTAATTTAGTTCTCACAAGATCTGATAGTTTAAACGTGTTTGACAGTTCCCCACCTCATTTTCTCTCTCTCCTGCTGCCATATAAGATGAGCCTTGCTTCCCTTTTCCTTTCTGCCATGATTTTAAGTTTCCTGAGGTCTTCCAAGCCATGAGGAATTGTGAATCAATTAAACCTCTTTCCTTTATAAATTACCCAATCCCTGATAATTCTTTAAAGCAATGTGAAAACAAACTAATACAAGGATAGATGACAATTTAGTTTTACGGTAAAAACAATTGGAATGTTGGTGGATGTCCATGAGAAACTAGAGAGGCCAGAAGGAAGTAGCACAATATTTTTCAAGTGCCAAAAGAAAATAACTGTCAACTCAGAATCTTATACCTGCAAAAATATCCTTTATCTATGAAGGAGAAATCAAAACATTTTCAGAAGAAAGAAAATTAGGATGATTTATTACCAGCAAACCTATCCTAAGAGAAAGGCTAAGTGAAGTTCTCTAAGGAAAAATAAAATAATAAAAGAAGAAACTTTGGGATATCAGGAAATAAAAAGGAATTCTGTAAGCTAAATTATTAATAAATACAATAGACATTTTTTCTCCTCTTGAGTATTCTGATTTATGCTTAACAGTTAAGGAAAAACATATAATACTTCTAATGTTGTTCTAAATATGTAGAAAAAATATTTAACATAATTCTGTTTTGAATGTGGAGGGTAAAGGGATGTTAAGGATGATAAAGTTTTTATACTTTACTCAAACTAGTAAAATATTAACACCAGGAGACTGTGATACGTTTTGTATTTATACCGTAATTTCTAAAACAACCACTAAAAAGAAGCTATATAAAAACAGTATAAATTGAAATGAACTTTAAAACTGTTCAAGTCACCCACCAGAAGGCATGGGAAATAAAATAGAGGGGGAAAATAACACAGAGTAGAAAATAGAAAAATAAAATAAAAAATGGAATATTTGAGCCTGTATTAATATGTTCTCAGGCTGCTAATAAAGACATACTGAAGACAGGATAATTTATAAAAGAAAGAGTTTTAATTGGCTCACAGTTCAGCACGACAGGGATACCTTGGGAAACTTACAATTATGACAGAAGGGGAAGCAAACATGTCCTTTTTCACATGGCGGCAGGAAGGAGAAGAATAAGTACCCAGTCTAAATACACAAATTAAAATAGATTAGCAGAGTGGGTTTTAAATATAACCTAGCCATATGCTGAATACAAAAATATCACTTCAAATTAGTTTAACTATTGTGGAAAGCAGTGTGGCAATTCCTCAAAGAATTTAAAACAGAGCTACCATTCAACACAGCAATCCCACTACTGGGTATATACACAAAGGAATATAAATCATTCTACCATAAAGACACATGCACATGACTGCTCACTGTGGCACTATTAACAGTAAGAAAGACATGGTATCAACCTAAATGCCCATCAATAGTACACTGGATAAAGAAAACGTGGAATATATACACCATGGAATACTATATAGCCATATGAAAGACTGAGACCATGTCCTCTGCAGGAACATGGAAGAAGCTGGACACCATTACCCTCAGCAAACAAATGCAGGAACGGAAAAACAAATGCTGTACGGTCTCACTTAAAAGTGGGAGCTAAATAATGAGAACACATGGACAGAAAAGTGAGGAACAACAGATGCTGGGGCCTACTTGAGGGTGGAGAGTAAGAAGAGAAAGTGGTTCAGGAAAAACAAAAACTGTCAGGTACCTGTGTGACAAATAAATCTGTACACCAAACCCCCAAGTCACAACTTTACCTATACAACAAACCTGCACATATACTCCGGAACCTAAAATAAACATTAAAATATTTTTAAACATATACATATGCAGATTATTTTAATGAAAGGATTTTAAAAACTCACTCTAAATAAAATTATATAGGTAGATTAAAAATAAAGGAATGGAAAAGTATACACCATGCAAATATTTTAGTCAAATATTTTAATCAAAAACGTGTGAGTGACAATATCTAAAATCAACTTCAAAGAGAACAAAAGCAGGGACAAAGGGACACCGTATATGATATAGGAGTTAATTCTCCAGGAAGACATATCAATCCTAAATGTGTATGCACCAAATGTAACAGAAATGAAATATAAGTGAATTAGTATAGCAATTATGGAAAATAGTGTGGCGGTTCCTCAAAAAATAACAAAACTACCATATTATCCAACAGTCCCATGACTAAGTATACATCCCAAGGAAATTTTTTTTTTTTGAGATGGAGTTTTGCTCTTCTTGCCCAGACTGGAGTGCAATGGCACGATCTGGGATCACCACAACCTCTGCCTCCCAGGTTCAAGTGATTCTCCTGCCTCAGCCTTCCAAAGTAGCTAGGATTACAGGTATGCGCCACCACGCCTGGCTAATTTTTTGTATTTTTAGTAGAGACAGGGTTTCTCCATGTTGATCAGGATTGGATTACAGGTGAGAGCCACCACACCCAGCTGGAAATATTAATTATTGTGTCAAACAGATCTCTGCATTCCCTCACTCGCGAAAGATTCTTTAAAATAGCCAAGATGAAGAATTAAACTAAATATCCATCAGTGAATGAATGGATGAAAAACATATAACATAAATATACAATGGAACATAATTTAGGCTTTAAAAAGAAGGAAATCTTGTCATTTTCCACATTAATGAACATAGAAAATATTATGTTTTATAGAAAAAAGCCAGGCACAGAATGACAAATACCACATAATCTCACTTATATGTGGAACCTAAAAATAGAAAACTTATAGCAGAGAGTAGATGGTAGTTACTAGGTATTGGAGAGCTGTGGTAGGACAGGGAGATATTGGTCAAATGATACAAAGTTTCACTGACAACAGCAATAAGTTCAAGAGATCTAGTGTATAACATGATGAGTATAGTTAATATACTGTGTACTCAAAAATTGCTAGAAGAGATTTAAGTGTTCTCACCACAAAAAAGTAAGCTAATACATGTTAATTAGCTTGATTTGACCATTCCAAAATGTATATGTATTTCAAAATACCATGTTGTATACCATAAATATATATTTTTTATTTTTCAAATAAAAGAATTTTTAAAAAATATATGTGAAGCAAAAACTGTTAGAGCTAAAAGAAGAAACACACAAATCTATAATTATAGTTAAGAGACTTCAACAGTCCCCTCTCAACAATTGATAGAACACTGTATTAGGGTTTTCCAGCAAGACAGAACAAATAAGATATAAATATACATAGATATGTGGCATGAAATTTATTAGAGGAATTGGCCCATATGATTATGGAGGTTGAGAAGTCCCCTGGTAGGCCATCTGCAAGCTGGATACCCTGGGATGCCAATAGCATGGCTCATTCCATGTCCTAAAGCCTTAGAGCCAGGGTAGCTGATGGCATAACTCTCAATCCAAGGCCAAAGCCCTGAGAACCTGGGAGTGAGGTGTTGGAGGAGGAGGAAAAATTTTCTAAGTACCAAAGTCCAAACTCCTGATAACAGGAAGTTTTGATGTTCCAGGGCAGAAGGGTGTCCCAACTCCAGGAGAGAGAGAGAGAAAAAAATTTCACCTTTTCTCTGTATTTGTTCTATTTGAGTCTCTAGCCAATTGGACAGTGCCTGCCCCCATCGAGGGCAGTGCTTCCTCCCTTAGTTCACTGACTCACATGCCAATCTCCTCTAGAAACATCATCACAGACACACTCAGAAATAATGCTTTGGCAGTTCTCTAAGTGTTTCCTAATCCAATCAATTTTATGCCTAAAATTAACCATCACAACCATGTAGACAGAAAATCATCAAGAATATAAAAATATTACCATCAATCAACAAGATCTAATTGACATTTATAAAACATTCCACCCAACAACAATAGAATGCTCATTTATTGCAGCCATCTGTGTAATTTATATAAAGATATACCATACCCTGGTTGTTGTTTTACATCTTATAATTTTCACTGAATGTCATGCATATTGTTCAGACTAGTTGCAACTAAGGTAAATAGCATAGTATTTGTGAGATAAATAGCACAGTACTTATGACTGGAAATGTGCATGTTACTTCTGTTATGATAATAGTGTGAAAGTTGCAGAGGTAAGTCAGAATAGATAGGAGTTGAGCTAGTTTAAGTTTTACTATTGATGTTATAACCTCCACTGTACTTCTAGTTTCAACTTCCTTTAGCATAGTTTGAGATTGGGGATGGACCAGTATTTCCAGTACGTTTTTGTTTGGTTTCACTTGTTTAATATTTATGCTATCTTCTCGACATTTAGTCTTCCCTGTGCACCTGCCCCACACAGGGGCTCTTTTTCTACTGCATTCTCTCTATACCAGTGGTAGTGCTCACTACCCAAAAAACTAAGGTAGGTTCAGTGTTTCTCTGTGGTCTTAGTCATGTAAAATTAAAGCTGCTCTATCATTTGAGGTATTTGCAAAGCAATAATCAATATGTTCACAATTTAAAAGCTAAAATAAATTGATTTTTTGACATATAGGGGCCAGGTACAGTGGCCTACACCTCTAATCCCAGCACTTTGGGAAGCCGAGGCAGACGGATCACCTGAGTTCAGAAGTTCAAGACCAACCTCACCAACATGGAGAAACCCCATTTCTACTAAAAATACAAAATTAGCCAGGTGTGGTGGCACATGCCTGTAATCCCAGCTACTCAGGAGACTGAGGCAGAAGAATCGCTTGAACCCAGGAAGTAGAGGTTGCAGTGAGCTGAGATCCCGCCATTGTACTCCAGCCTGGGCAACAAGAACAAAACTCTGTCTCAAAAAAAAAAAAAAAAAAAACACACACACACACACACATATAAATCAAATCACTAGCAGTTTAAATATTATAACTATGGACAAAAGAACAGAATTGTGGTTAGAAAAATAGCATGAATTAAAGGAATTTTTAAATTTATACTGATTGCTTATTCACTACTCCATAAGTAATTTTATGATTCTCTGAACAATTTAATCAGTAACATATCAACCTTACTTTAATTATTTAAAGAAAAATATATTTTATCACCAGTAACCAAAATTAAGCATTTGTATACAGCTGTTGCACCATTTCTGTTACAGCCATCAAAACATCTGAGAGAGCTACAATTAGTAGATTCATCAAATTAGATATTCTACAAATTGAACATTCCTTGAATTCACTTCTTGTGAATTGATTTGTGAGCTGTATATTAGGCAAAGTGTCCATTTTGGAAAATTAAATATTGGACAATTTACCTGCTTCCATTAAAGCTTCAAATATTAGAAACAACCTAAGCATCCATCAATAGAGACACATTAACAACATTATGATCGATCCACTGAACTCAAATCTCAAAAAAAATGTATGATGCACTTTCAAATAAACAGACAGGAACAAACCTGTAGTAGATAAAGAACAAAGCAAGTTACCGCCATTTGTATAGTGCAGTGATCATGAAAGCGTGATCCTCAGCCAGCACCCTCAGCTTCCCCTAGGAACTTGTTAGAAAGGTAAATTCTCAATTCTCAATCCCACTTACTAAACTGGAAACTCTGCAGTTGGGAGCCTAGCAATTTGTGTTTTGACAATCTTTTCGGGTAATTGCGAAGCATGCTAAAATGAGAGAAAAACTGGTATGAAAAAGGAAAACATTGAAAACAAGCATGCATATACACATACACATAGATGCACAGGCTATCCTCATTAAGTACATACAAATCTGTAAGTTTTTCTTTCTAGCCATGAGAACACAGGCACATAGGAGCCCAGGATGGAAAAGAGATTTAATAATATAAACTATTCTATTTGTGTACCATTTGAATTCGTTTCCAGTGAACATCTTTGACAAAAAAGTAGATTTTTTCAAAATAAAAACACCTTCAAACTTTAAGCTGAAGAACTGTCCAAAGCTATTGTTCATGTAGATATTTTTTCATTACATTTCCATATCGAAATGAAGGAAAATTAGATTAAGGCAAATGGAAAAGAACATATTTTAATATATTTTCTGCCTCTTAGAGGAAACATTAGGTTTGAGAAAAGGCTACAAGTTACAGCTAAGATGCATATTTCACTATAACTTGAAACAAATAAAGTAACACGTGATGATTTTAATTCATTGTCATGCTATTACCTTTCTAAAGATATCTCCACATGATGTTTTCAGAAATGTCTACACAAGGTATATTATTTGTAAAATGTATGAGAATGACAGTCTATAGGCCACAACTTAAAATGAAATGCGAGGTATCATATACATAATTCATCTCCTTCACATTATACTGAACTTGACAGTAATTTCATTCAAAACTTACAACAATGAGCTTATATTAAGTCTCTGAAGGCAAAAGATTACGGTTATTAAATTTTTTCATTCTATAAGTTTTTCTGAATTTATATAAAGTATCTCAAAACATTTTAAATACAGTTTATCAGCATACCTGTAGACTTATTTCCATCCCTAAGATATTCCTAAAATTCAACTATTTATTATCATTACAAAATTTATCCAGAATATTTCTGCACTTCAGTATAATTTTCCTTTTGAAAAGATAACATAATTTAGCCTCAGTTTTTTAGAGCACAAATTAGTTAAACTGTATCTGAAAAACTGAAAAAAAAATCCAAGTTCATGCGATTATTATAAATTATAGGTTCTACTTATAAACATCCTATAGTGATTTTTAAAATACATGCACAAAGTTTTCAGTATTTCTGTCTTCAAGATATGGAACACTATTCCTTTCCTCTTGAGTGTAGCCTGAACCCAGTGACTCACATCTAACAAACAGAACATGACAGAAGTTACACATCACTTTTAATTAAAAGGCTGAGTGAGGTTTTCAACTAATGTGAAATATATATATATATTAGATGACTCACTCTTGAAAAATTCAGCTTCCATGTTGTAAGAAGGCTCAGGCAGTTTGCGAAGAGCTCTGTGTGATGAGGAACAGGTTTCCAGCCAACAAGTGGCAAATAACTGAAGCCTAACAACAACCAAATGAGCGAACTTGAAAGTAGATCCTCACTTTTTCTGTCCCCAGTCAAGCTTTCAGATGACTGCACCTCTGGCCAATACCTGACTGAAAACTCAAGAGAGACCCTAAGTCAGAACCATCTAACTAATGTGTTTTGAGATGCCTAACTCACAGGAACTGTGAAGTAATACATATTTATTATTTTAAGATGCTAGGTTTGGGGTAATTTGTTATGCAGAAATAAGTAACTAAACAGTATTGGTCAGGCACAGTGGCTCATGCCTGTAATCCCAATACTTTGGGAGGGCAAGCTGCGTGAATCACTTGAGTCCAAGAGTCTGAGACCAGCCTGGGTAACATGGTGAAACCCCATCTCTACTAAAAATACAAAAATGAGTGAAGCATGGTGGCATGTACCCTTAGTCCAGCTGCTTGGGGAGCTGAGGTGGGAAAATCACTTGAGCTCAGGTGGAGGTTACAGTGAGTGGAGATCTGCACCGCTGCACTCCAGTCTGGGTGACAGAGTGAGACTCATCTCAAAAAAATAACTAAACAATACCATCAGTTAAATATAGTTGGCATGCATTTTGTATTTCCCCAGTGTTGCTTGCTTTGTAAAATCAGTCCTTCACTCTAAACAAGTCTGTTCAACCCATTATATTCCTGGTGGACAAGGTGGTCCAGAACCAGTCCAGCAAATCAGAGTATCCCGTACCCTTATCAGAGTTACTGCTTTAGAGTTGCACATGTAAGTTAAACTGGACAGTCAGAATCCTGCCCAATAAATGTCACCAAGGTTATCAGAAAAGATGCTTACCTTCCTCTGAAATGACCTTCCAAGTTTCACAAGCCTAAAGCTGCCTAGTCATCTTTTCACTCTGTGGAGAGAAATGTTCTGAAAATAAAGCCAAAGAGATACAAGAAAGGAAGCAAATATGAGATTAAAAGACAATGTGCTTTCCTCATGTTGATTAAACCTCTTAATTCTATTATCTACCTTGGATTTCCCACTTAGCTGAATTCTTTCAGGAAGAATTTTCAGCTATTTCAGAAAGTTGAGTTGGTTTTTCATTCTAAATGGGTCAACCGTATGAGTCCTAATAAATTTGACAATGTTTATGAATTAAAAATAAACACAAGACTTACGTCTCTGGCCATGATGAAGTAATAGAAATCGCTTTTACCCTCTCATAATAAACAAACAAAAATGAACAATAAGTATACAAAACAACTATCTTCAGACAAAGAACAACAGTCATGCCAAGACGGCAATTCCTGAGAAAAGGGAAACAAAGCAGGTGAGGTCCAAAGTTGCCCAAGCCTTCTGTCTGCAGAGTTTCCAGGTCTCAGTGAAGAATAGCAGCCACCAAAAAGATACTCAAAGGCTTCCTGAATTAAGGTGACAGAGCTGAGAATATGAGAAGTCCAAAGTAGCCAGAACTACTTTTACAGGAACTACTTTTACAGAACTATTACAGGAGTAATAGTGCTGCACTGAGAAAGAGAATTCTGAACATATGTGAGGGGTTTCCCTAGCATTTTCAGGTGAGCACTTTTTTGCACATGGATGTGAGGTAACTACCAGGGAGTACTGAAGCAATTCCAGAGATGATACTGACCTAGGAATAATGTATGCTCTCAATGACAAGAGGATAGAAATCTCTCAATGCATGAGGGTATCACATTATACACTCAAAAAATGATTTTCTCAATATGGAACCAAATCAGCTTCAGACTAAAGGATAATCTGCTGTTTCCAAAAGGCAAATTAATCACAGAGCAAATCCCCCCAAAAATATGTAAAACAATACAAAATTTCCAGAACTAAACTACCATAAAAGTCACAAAATATTCTTGCCAATATCAGTCAACATTTGACTGAAAGACTAGTCAGTGCATTAAGGAAAGAGGACAATAAATGGCACATAGTTTGGAAAATAAAAGAAATAAAATTACCTTTATTGACATATGACATAATCATCTTTGTGGAAAATCTTAAAGGCTCTGGGAAAATCTGTTAAAACTAATAATAAAGTTGAGCAAGGTTTACAAAGTCAACATGCAGAAATTAATTATATTTCTATGAAGTAGCAATAAATCAGAAATTAAAATTTAAAATTATAGTATTTACAATAGCATCAAATTTTGAAGCATACTTACAAATAAATTTGACAAAATATGTGTAAGATCTGTATACTGAAAATTATAAAACACTGCCAAATGAAATGTTAAAGGTATAAAAATAAGATGAGACATACCATATTCATAGGTCAAATCATTAAAGATTCTGTTCTTTCTAAATTGATGTGTAAATTCACAGCAATCTCAATTATAATTCTAGTAGGCTTTTGATAGAAATAGACCATCTGACTCAAATTTATATATTAATATAAATACAGAAGACCTAGGAAAGCTGAAGCAATTTTAAAAGACAAAATAAAGTTAGAGGATTTACAGTATGTGACTTCAAAATATATTATAAAACTACATTAATCAAGAAAGTGTAATATTGGCAGAAAGAGAGACATACAATGTAATGCAATCAAATAGTCTAGAAATAGATCCACACATATATGGTCAATAGAGTTCAACAAAAGTGCCAAGGGAATTCAATGAAGAAATGATAATCTTTTCAATAAGTTAAGGTAGAACAACTGGATAACTTTATTTTCTATAAAAACTAAAAATAAATCAGACTAAAATATAGGAGCTAAAACTTAAATTTTTAGAAGAAATTATAGCAGAAAAATCTTCGTCACTTTGCATTTGATAACAATGTTTTAAATAGTATACCAAAACATATTTTTAAAAAATAACTAACTTGTATATTGACTTTGTAAAGAAAATAAAATAACGATGCTAAAGAAAATAACTAACATAGTATTATGCAATACTAAACACTTTTGCTCTTTATAAAATACTATAAGGAAAATGACAGGGAAAACTATAGACAGAGAGAAAATATTTGCAAAAACATATATCCAGTGAAGAACTTGTACACAGAGTATGTAAGTTCTTTCAACTCAATAATAGGACAACCAACAACCATTTTGAAAAAACTAAGCAAACGATTTGAACAAAAAAGTTGACCAAAAAAGAGGTACAGATATTTATGTACACATGAGAAAAATGGTCGACATCTTTAGTTATTAGAAAAACACATTAAAATCACAGTGAAATATCACTACCACCACCCACCAGAAGGCTAAATTTTAAAAAGTGATCATAGTAAGTTTTGGCAAAATATGTGGAGAAACTGAGACTCTCATACATGTTTTGAGAAAGCAAAATGATTTGGCCATTTTGAAAAACTATGGACAGTTTCCTTTAAAGTACAATATAAATCTATCATTTGATCTAGCCATTCTGCTCCTAAGTTTTTTATAAAAGACTTGTGCATGAATGCTCTTAGAATTTTCTTTGCATTAGAAAAACTCAGAAACAATCCAAGTCCACCTACAGATAAATACATAGACAGATTATATATGCATACAATGGAATACTCTTCAGCAATAAAAAGAAATTAATTATTGTTACACATAACACGGTCTATAAATGTGAAAATAATGTTTCTGAGTGAAAGAGGCAGACAAATTAGAGTATATACTGTTTGAATCCATTTAGATAAAACTCAAAAAATGCAAACTATGCTGACAGAAAGCCAATGTATTAGTCCATTTGCATGACTATAAAGGAATACTGGAGGTTGGGTAATTTATAAAGAAAAGAGGTTTGGAGAGGATCCAAGATGGTGGAATAGGAACAGCTCTGGACTGCAGTTCCCAGTGAAAATGCAGAGGGGGAGTGATCACCACATTCCCAAACGAATTTTTACTGCCCACAGACCAGGAGATTCCTGGGAGGAAAAGCCCCACTAGTTTCCAGCACAGCTGTTTCAGTCAGCACAGAGGGTCTCCACACAAAAATTCACACAAATCCGGGTGCCATTTCAACTGATGACTGGAATGCCTGGGAGACAGAGTTGCCCATTCAACTGAAAAATAGGGGGCTGACACAGGGAGACAGGTGATCTGGCTTGGCTGGACCTACCCCCACAAAGACCAGCAATATGAAATGCTCTGTATGGAGAGTTTCACATCAAGCACAGCTGGAACAGGGATGGTCCAGCTCTGTCAGGGGAAGGGCGCCTGCCATTACCGAGGCAGTCTGCCATTACAGAGACAGTTCGCCATTATTGAGGCAGACTGCCATTACTGAGACAGTTCTAAATTATACCTCTATAAACAAAACTGCAAGGAAGTTCACACAACAGCTGGGCCGAGCCCACAGCAGCTCAGCAACGCCTCTGCTGGCAGACTGTGACTAGGCTACCTCCTCGCTAAGCAGGGAATCACTGAAAGAAGGCAGCAGGACATCAGGAACTTATAAATAAAGCCCCACCTTCCCAGGACAGAGCACTTGGGAAAAAAAGGCAGTTATGAGTTCTGCTGCAGCAGACTTAAAGGTACCTGACCAGCAGCTCTAAAGGGAACAACGGAGCTCACAGCTCAGAACTTGAGTTCCTATAAGGGACAGACTGTCTCCTCAAGCAGCTCCCCAATGCCTGTATGTCCAAAAAGACACCTCGTAAAGGAGAGCTCAGGCTGCCAATAGGTGGGTATCCTTCTGCAACTAAGATAACAGAAGATGAAACTGGCAGCAACCCTTACTGTTCTGCAGCAGCTGCAGGTGATCCCCAGGCAAGCAGGGTCTGGAGTGGACATCCAGCAGTGCTGCACCAGAGTGGACTGATTGTTAGAAGGAAAATTAAAAAACAGAAAGAAATAACTTCATCATCAAAAAAGGACATCCATTCAGAGACCCCATCTGAAAGTCACCAACTACAAAGACCACAGGTAGATAAATCCACAAAGATGGGAAGAAACGAACACAAAAGGGATGAAAATACCCAAAACCAGAACACCTCTCCACCTCCAAGGGATCACAACTCCTCCACAGCAAGGGAACAAGGCTGAATGGAGAATGAGTCTGATGAATTGAGAGAAACAGGATTCAGAAGGTGGGTAATAAGAAACTTCTCTGAGCTAAAAGAAGATGTTCTAATACAATGCAAAGAAACTAAGAACCGTGAAAAAAGGTTTGATGAAATGCTAATGAGAATAAACAGTTTAGAGAGGAATATAGATGAATTGATGGAGCTGAAAAACACAAGAACTTCATGAAGCATACACAAGTTTCAATTACCAAATCAACCAAGCAGAAGACAGGATATCAGAGATTGAAGATTAACTCAATGAAATAAAATGAGAAGGCAAGATTAGAGAAAAAAGTGTGAATGAACAAACCCTCCAAGAAATATGGAATTATGTGAAAAGACCTAATATATGTTTGATGGTTGTACCTGAATGTGACGGAAAGAATGAATCCAAGCTGGAAAACACTCTTCAGGATGTTATCCAGGAAAACTTCCCCAACCTAGCAAGGCAGGCCAATATTCAAGTCCAGGAAATACAGAGAATACCTCAAAGATATTCCTCAAGAAGAGCAACCCCAAGATACATAATCCTCAGATTCACCAGGGTTGAAATGAAGGAGAAAATGCTAAGGGTAGCCATAGAGAAAGGTTGGGTTACCCACAAAGGGAAGCCCATCAGACTCACGGCGGATCCCTCAGCAGAAACCTTACAAGCCAGAAGAGAGTGGGGACCAATATTCAACATCCTTAAAGTAAAGAACTTTCAACCTAGAATTTCATATCCAGCCAAACTAAGTTTCAGAAATGAAGGAGAAATAAAATCCTTTACAAAGAAGCAATTGCTCAGAGATTTTATCACCACTAGGCCTGCTTTACAACAGCTCCTGAAAGAAGCACTAAACACAGAAAGGAACAACCAGTACCAGCCACTCCAAAAATGTACCAAATGATAAAAAGCATCAACACAATGAAGAAATTGCATCAACTAATAGGTAAAACAACCAGCTAGCATCAAAATGGCAGGATCAAATTCACACATAACAATATTAACCTTACATGTAAATGGGCTAAATGCCCCAATCAAAAGACACAGACTGGCAAATTGGATAAAAAGTCAAAACCCGTTGGTGTGCTGTATCCAGGAAACCCATCTCACATGCAAGGACACACATAGGCTTAAAATAAAGG